>JARLTB010000021.1:5007500-5190000 GCA_030141615.1 Unio pictorum
TTTGATATGGATTTCACAATATTGGGTCAACATTATTTCATGTAAAGTCAGTGATATATCACTTATATTTCCCCCTCAGGATAATGTTTCGTGTATCTGTTTGGAGGTTTTGTTCCTTCTATTGTTGCAAATTAACGCTAGTAATACTAAATTATTTTCCCTGTACCTTCATATGATTTTATATTTGAATTTATATTTCAAAAATCAATGTGTTTTATATACACCAAAGATTTTTCGTTATAAAACGTTCCTGAATTACTTGTTTTGTATTAGAAAATATATTCAACTCCAATCGTAGATGATTAGGGTGGATACAAAACGTATTCTTTCTAATGTATAATCACAACTTGTTATTGAAATGGATTTGATTCATTATTTTCAGTATTAATTTCTCTTAAGTTTACATGTTACGCCTAGACAGCATCTTATATTCATGTTGTAATGTTTTAATTATACCCTGCTCCAACTCCTTGCTATCATTCAATATCTATAATAAAATATATTTCTAGTGATTTCCAGCAAATTCGTCAAATTAAGCAAAACGAAGATATTTTCTGAATTAACTTATGTAATTAGCCTTGAGTCGATTGTATCATTTCAAAAGCATGTAATACCCTCTATTTGTTCTTGTCAAACTCACTGTTTTTCTGACCTACATCCTGCGGAATGAACTATGAAGTAGTGAAACTATTGACTTGCTTGTGAATCATCAAATGAAACAGGATATTTCAGTAAATGTAATTTTACAAATAGCAAACTACCTCTAGATTTCACGCGCGTGTTTGTGAAGGGCTGGTTATTAAAGAAGTTGGTTGAATCTAATTTACAACGATGTCAGTTTATAAGAAAATGTTTGTTAAACAAAACGGAGTTCATATAGCTCCGTATGCACATTTCAAATCTTGATATTATGACCCAAGATATTCACAACGTTCAAACTTTACATAAACGTGTATAGATCTTTAAATCAAAATTTTGATTTGAATGTTATAAAATGGTTAAACACCGCTTAGTAAGTAGAAAAGGCTTAGAAATGTAAAAGTCAAATTTCTGATTTCATTTAGTTTGACAGTCAGTAACAGCTGCATTATAAATGTTACGAAAAGCAGATAATTGATCATCAGTCTCTTGATCTAGTGTGGTCGTTGAGGCAATGTGCTGCTTAACATCTGACCAGTTCCTTGCAAATGTCTCGATCATGGCCAATATCTGTTTCTCCCAGAAACGTTTCCTTCTCCATTCTGTGATGTTGTCAGTCCGTATGTTTCTCTCTCTCTACCTCTCCTTCTGCCACATTAGATGCTGCCCTGCAGTACTACTGTGGATATTATGTTCGCTATAGCAACATTTCCCTACTGATCCAGTTTTCCCTTTGTGACAGTGTTGAGAAGGTCTTCACGTTGGCCTACTTTATGCCTGATGGTGTTACGCATTTCTTCGTTTGTAACCTGGACAATGTAAGAGATGCCAGGGATGGTCATGTAGGATCTCACTTTAAGTGCCTGTATTCGTCCTTGCAATGCTGTTATCAGGGTCCAGGCATCACGTGGATACAAAAGGATGGTGATGACTAGTTCTCTGAATAGTATGATTTTAGTTTGCAGACAGATATTCTTTTCTCTACAGATTTGTCTTACCTTTTGACATAGCTGCTGTTGATTGTGCTGCTCGTGACAAAATTGCTTCTCCTCATCTCTCGTCGGTCATTATGGAACCAAGACATTTGAATTGGCCCACTGTTTCCAGTTCCAGTTCTTTGACTATAATCTTAGCTGATATTTGTTTGCCACATTTTGTCATCAGCTTTATCTCCATGTCAAATCTGGACGATGTTTCCTCCAGGTTCTTCAATAAGGTGGCAAGCTTGTCTGCTTAGGGCTTAGTACCAGTCTCCAGTGGGATTATTATTTGATGATATAAAAACAAACTGTATTTTATAAATCTTTTTTTTTCAAATCAAGTTCATAAAACATTGATGCTGAAATTGACCTCTTTTTAAGCATACATAAGCACACATAAGGATACATACAAAACTGAACCTAACAAGATTGTTGGGTATATTAAATGTATAGTCATAAAGTAAAATTATTATTGTGTATGTCAATGTACTTGTGATCTTGTGAATATTCGAGAAAAGAAAATAAGAGAATACACAATAAAATGTAAAACAATTTTATTTGTATTTACTTGTCACAGATAGTATACAGTTCTTCATTCTCCCCTATAATCGCTTCTGTCATTCTAGTCTTTTATTGTACAGAAATATCAATACAAACACAACAATAAAATTAATACATTCATTTCACCTCAAGCCAGTACCAGGCGAACCCAGAATAGCTTATGACTGAAAGAACCTTAGTTACAAAACGGTCATACCAATATATATATATATATATATATATATATATATATATATATATATATATATATATATATATATATCTGTGTGTGTGTGAGTGTATGAGTGCTTCTGTGTATCGCTGTGTTATTTTCATATTTGCATCTTTGGCAATAATGTATGTGCTTAAATGTGCAATTCCCTTTGATTCTTGTACATATGTCTCCCACCTTATAGTATTGACACTCCCTATAGCTGTTGTTTGGATATCTGAATATCTACCAGTTAAATATATGAATTTTTATTAAATGTTGTTTTAAAAAAAGAGAATTTTCACAGTACATGCAACGATGTTAAATTAAGAGGTTTGTTAACTACCCGTAGCAAGACCATAATGCCAGTTCTCGAAATCTTTTGAAAATCGTATCTCTTGTATTTATAGTCAAATGGAGAAGTACAAACGTATTAGGATATATTTTAAGATTCTTAGGCATAAAATGACCAATATACAGGGAATATATCATTGCTGAACTGTATGTATATTTCAATGTGGAAGAAATGTGTATTGTTTATCTGGAGAGCATATATTGTTTTGGAATAATGGACGAAGGGCATCGAACTCAAATAGAGACGAAACTGCAACATTTTAGATTAGCAAAATATGGAAATACTTCCCAAACGGGAAAGAATATCCGATTAAATAAATATGCTGGTTAATTAAAAATGAAAAGACAACACAAACCTTATATATGTGGGTAGGGATATCACCCTTTAAGAAAAAATGAAATATATGACGATTTGCTAGATTGTGTTAGGGAAACAGTAGGGACATGAAAAAGTATAATAGAGAAATATACAGAAAACGATATCCTGAGAAGTCCATTAATTCTGGCTGAAATCCGTATTCTAACACTTGTGTCTAGCTTAGGCATACACACATCTCACCAATTTAACAAAACAAATTGTAGATATGACTGACTGATAAAACTATCTACAGAAAATTTCACATTATCAATGAATTTGTGTCTCTATGTGTTGCACTAGTGCGAAACTGTGTAGTTCGCAGCTAAGCCTATTTGTTAGAGCTTTTGGTCCTTTATATGTTTCTGGGTTGTTGACACGAAAACACTTTAAGATAGAATTGACGAGGTCTTGTGAGTCATACAGAATACTAGAATAGCTCATAATTGAGTTTTCAAATGTAAATGCCTTAACTGCAATAATATAATCTACGCCTTCGAGCAACACTCCTCCAAAGGTAGCGCTTTGCCGTGGAAAGTTCATATAGCTGTAGCTATTTAATTGTTCAACGGTAACTTAATGGGGCCTTTCGTCATTAAAATAAGGTGAACAATCATTTAAATTAATCATCCAAACATGTATTCCCATTACCAAATAATGATGTTATTTTAAATCCTATGACATACCTTTGAAATAATTATTATTCTTGGTATATTTTAGAATGGGAATTTTTGGAAGTATTCATTTAAGTCAGTAGTGTTTTTTTAAAACCACATTATTTACCTCGTTTCAAAATATTATTCTTAATTATTTACTCATTTGCGATTATGTTGCTCACATATCTTTCATTGCAAAAAGGATAGAAACAAGAGATAATTTTCGTTCATTCTGATCTAGATTATGTATCTTTCAATATGTTGCGCATATAGTCGTAGCATGCATGCAAATAATCATTTTGTTATTGGCATCATTTCAAATATACAATTGTCACATGTGCAAGAGCATGTATTTGAGAATCCAAAATGTGCGATTTCCACCCAGTTCTCTGGTACCCTAGAAGTCAGTGTATACCTGAAACAACATCAGAGTGATTACATTATAAAAGTAGTTAACAAATTTTAAGTAGTGAAATTTGTTAATCTATAAGCATATCTATGAATATATATATATATATATATATATATATATATATATATATATATATATATATATATATATATATATATATATATATGTGTGTGTGTGTGTGTGTGTGTGTGTGTGTGTGTGTGCGTGTGTGTGTGTGTGTGTGTGTGTGTGTGTGCTTGCGTATTAATCCTTTGGTGCCTTCATATTCGATGGTTCGTTAGGATGGATTTTGTTGCTATGTTGGAAAATGGCACATACGTGACGAATTAATTATTGACACATAGATCGAGTAAGATAATATAAATATTGCGATGTAGACCCAGAGAGAGAGAGAGAGAGAGAGAGAGAGAGATAAAGAGAGAAAAAGTTATGATTTTTATTTCCTATATTCCTACTTATTATTAGTCTGCAGATGTGCCCAATCTCGTGAATATATATATATATATATATATATATATATATATATATATATATATATATATATATATATATATATATATATATATACATATATATAATTTGGGAGGAAAGAATTTGTTACAATTATTCAATGTAATTACAAGCGGTATTCAATATTTCCTTGAAAATAAAACACTTGATATTTAACTATGCCACTTATCTGAATTTCTTTGTGTACCATATAACTGGGCATTGAAAGTGTACATATGAACGAGAAATGAACTTCATTGTTTTATCTTGACACATTTGAACTGTACTACTCACATAACTGGGGAGGTGACAATACGCTCCGGTGACTGGGTGAAGACGGGATAGTCTAATATTTCGATAGTAAACACCTAGCTGCTAACCGTGTAGATTAGATGAAAGTTCTATACATAAGTTTTGAATAAGAAACTGCTTAATTAGATGGAATTGATATTTTTGTGACGAAGTAACCTCCACATAAAGTTCATCCTTCAGACAAGTTTGACAGTCTTTACAAATTCAACAGTATATTTGTATTGCAGTCCGGATGAAACAAACCTCTACTAATTTCCATCAAACCATTAAGCATAATTGTTTTTGTTTAAACATTAGTGTATGAACATTTATTAACACTGTTCTTTCCACTTTTTATCATTGTAACATAAGTGCAGGTATTAATTCATCTTCTCTCTCTCTCTCTCTCTCTCTCTCTCTCTCTCTCTCTCTCTCTCTCTCTCTCTCTCTCTCATATACACCAATTCATTACATTAATTAACTGCTCTTTAGTTAGCACAGGTACAATAAATCGTATATTAGACAAGATTTAATTTAAATTAAAAGAATTTGTTTTCAAATATAGGAACTTATTGCCATAAACTCGCCGTCATGGTTGACTGCCTTTTTTAAAAATTTCTGTTGAAACAATATCATTGTGAGGTATCAAGACACCAGATGTTCCTTGAGTATGGCATGACGAATAAACCAAGATATTTTGACGCATATTATATGAATGAACAAAGATACAAAATAAACAAACTTTGCAAATCTAATTTGTATATTAACACACATTATATGATATGAAATACATGTTAAAATGTATTTTGTGAAACACTTCTGTAATATTTATGTTACGTTTGTCATATATTTCGATAACCAGCTATTATTTGTTTAGTTACTTAGATTACTTCATAGCACAAATGTATACTAATTTGGTATTTGCCAATATTGGTTTTACTCATTGTTAGTTTCATACTTTGTCAACTTTCATTGAATATGAAATGATAGCAGAATATGCGTCCCTGTTTCATTTCTTTCCATTGGCAACGTTTACAAAAATACTTTTGTTTAAGTTGGAGTTCGCATTTTATTAAAATAAACAAAAGAGATGGATATCAGGAAATACATTATTGTATACATTTAATGGATAAACCACTCCGTTTTGATGTTAACATTAAATAAACTGTATATTATTGAAACATTCGAGCTACACATCCATATCAACGTCGGCCAATCTTAAATAAAGTTGGCTGTATCTTTATGTTTCAAATCGCAATTCATATTAGAAGGTCAATTTAATTAGTTTGTGCTCGAGCCAAAACTCCTGTCCTGAATTATGGGTAGTTCTCTGACACGTCGTACATAGTTTATCCAACATTTTACTGCATTATTGGAATGTTTTCATTCTTACTTACAAAGCATGCAGGAAATTCCACCATAACATCTGGTCATAAAGCTAGCTTTACAACCTTTCCTCACTAATTGTTGCGTCACACCTTTTCATCGTGTAATTAAATGTGATGTTAATTTTTTATTTAGTGCATTAGAATAATTTTTTACGATGTTTAATCTTCTGAATTTGAATGGTGGAATTCATTTCGCAAGTATGCAATTTATATTATGTTTAAGTGAACATAACTATTTTGTATCAGTTCAAATGTTTTGCATACAAAACTGAAATCCATTTTTTGTCCTCACTTATCATTTACTGTGCAATGTTTATTACCCATTTTGTATGGGGTTTTGTAAACATACACGTTGTGATGCAATCTATGTATACATTATGTACAAGAGAAAATGAAGTTCTGATGAACCAACAATACATTTACACCAGATCCAAAAATCATCATCCACGAAAAGCTGATTGAGCCTAATATAGATTTGTTACCACAACTCCATATATGGCGCACTAGGTGAATCATATAGGTGTCAGACCTTAGTATTCACACAAGCTTTAAAATTATTAATGGCATATTCTTTTTTGAATATGCTTGTATTTGATTATAAGATGATACGATGAACGAGCACTGTATATATATATATATATATATATATATATATATATATATATATATATATATATATATATATATATATAGCATAATTTCACTTTATGAAGTTTACATAAATACTGTTTCTCCTTGTAAATGATGACGTATATTTGTGTACCATTTGCCAAAATTTAAACATGTGGAACACAGGTGTAACATGTCTACATACAAGGAATTAATACTGAAAATAATGAATCAAATCCATTTCAGTGTTCAGTTGCGATTATAAATTAGAGAGAATACGTGTTCTATCCACCTTAATCATCCTCGATGGGAATTGATCATATTTTATATAACAAAACTATTAATTCAGTCAGAGAAAAACATATTCGTGTATATTAAACACCGTGATGATCTAAAATTAATTTCAAACTTAAATCATACGAATGTACACAAGAATGTTTTTAGTATTGTTAGTGTTAATTTGCAACAATAAATGGCAACAAAACCCACCAGACAAAGAAGCGAAACATTATCCTGAGAGGGACATATAAGTGATTTATCATTGATTTACATGAAATAAAGTTGACCCATTATTGTTAAATGCACATCAAATCACAACAACAACAATACTACTACTACTACTACTACTACTACTAATAATAATAATAATCATAATAATAATAATAATAATAATAATAATAATAATAATAAAACGCAAAATATAATAAAAATTATAAGCACAGGACATAAGTTGGGGAATTTGAAATTTCCGATATCTCAAAGATAAAATATTTACCCAATTAACAAGCGTGTTAGGTTCCCAATGATATGTTCAGTAATAAAGTTCACGCAGTGTGTTATTTGTATTTGGATTAGAAAAATTACCTTGCTGACCCAGGTAACAACTTCATGATTGTGTATCAATCCTTCGCTACAAGGCAATATATATTTAGTAACTTTTTCTAATATTGTGGAAGAAGAGACCTCTCTACCTCTGTATATATGTATAATATATATATATATATATATATATATATATATATATATATATATATATATATATATATATATATATATATATATATATATATATATATATATATATATATATATATATTTATTTATTTATTTATATACAGAGTTAGAGAGAGATAGCTTTGTAGTTTTTTTGCAAAATGTTAACTTGAATGAAAACAAATTACATCAAGTCACTCTCGTTCACTGTTCCTTTAAACGGTTAGTAATGTCTACATTTAGGAAACAAATGCATCATATCATACACCAGTGAAGTGCAATCGTTTGATTCTAACTAGTTGGTTGGTGATGGTTCTGAATGACAACTATGCCTAGTCTAAGATATGACATTCCTCATCCACACATCCTATTCAAACTACAGGAAAAAGAAAGATCGTCGGCATCATTTACTTATTCTAATTCTGAAAATTGTCAACAATTCTCTTCTTGATCAAACTAAAGAGTAATTTAACCTTACGTTGCACCACAAGTTAATATTGCAGCTAATTCGATCAATATCACCAGAAACAACAGTTTTTTTATTGTTTGTTACGGATAATTTATTTAAATATTTTATTTTTAAATGTAAAATCCAAATTTGTCATTTTGCCTTTAAAATTCATTAATTGGGAGATTATTATAGAAAAATCTCTATGACCATACTTTATCTGTAAACATGTTTTTGACCTTGGCTTGTTGACCTAATTCCTGATCCTGTTCAGACAGTGTAAACAAGCTTCTGAAACGATTGGTTAACATCCAAAGATATCTTTCTGGATCATTATATTATTACGTGACTTAGTGAAGATAGCGTCTTTCTTTGACATTCCATGAACTTCCATAATATTACGTGATCACTTGTTTACGTAAAAAACAGGTATTTAAATTATTGTTTGGGATAGAACAATTCAGTAGATTTTGGGCTTTATTATCATTAAGTTGTGTCTTCTGTTTGAGTTATAATTTTAATTACCTTGTACTGGAAATTGTGTCATTTCGTTGTAGCAAGAGGAATTATTCCATTTATCTGGAAAAGGACGTATGTTCATGATTTTTACTTGAATTAATTTAAAAACAAGAACTTCATCACGTGACATTGTCAGCCATTTTGGATTACATCGTCAAGATTCGAACCTGGTGCTATTAGAACATTTATTTATCAGGAATCTCGCAATTCCATTAGTGGATTATTTTAGTGAATTCTATATTGGATTAATGTTGGATTTGATTCTCTAAAACCGTGAGTTTATTTATTTTATGAATGTAATTGTACTTAATAAATTCATTGTTAAAGTTTTACAAGCTTGTTAGTTTTCACTCTTTCTGTGTTACTGCTTATTCGAGCCTAAGCACGTAAAATGTTAGATTTTGTGCGCAAAGGGTGTCCAGCTAGGTTTTCGAAAGGATTTTATGGTGAAGTTTAAGGCATTCTTTGTAAATAACAATGATGCATGTTTATCGAGTGGTCAATGTACCAGAAAGCAAGTACAACCGCTCGAAGAAGTTTGTAGACACGGAGAGCAAGGTTTCGTCCCGATCACAAAATAACTAGCCTATGAGGATGTCACGAATTGTATTGACAAATGACTGTTACAGAAATGGCTACTTTATCAACAAAAATAAGAATCTATGTTTCAATAAACAATAGTCCCTTTCATCGGCACACATCTCTCTTGATTGTTCTGATTTTCTTCTCAATTATAATTTGACAGCTTATTAATCAGAAACATGAAAAAGCAATGTTGGCAAATACAATATTCCTCTACATTCGGCTCTATGGTGAAGCTTATTTGACTATATAATGTCTTCTCATCAAAACATACAACATATGTACCATAAATGTTACAGGCGTTTTTGAAGTTGTATGAAAGATAACAAAAACTGTACTAAAATAACACCTACATTTATATGTTACGAAGAGGACAATATCTTGCAAAACGAAAAATGGAAGGGAATGGAAGTATTACATTTAAGACGACGTATGTTGTAGATTTGCATTTTACGTGGTATTGTGGAAACTTTATCAGTTGAGTTAAATCCCAGAGAAAGAAATCTAAGACTATATGTGAAACTGCACACATGATTGATAATACATTATTAGGATAGTCCCCAAAATGCAGATAATAAGTATCCATGGTAATATGACAAAACAGTCGAATGGCCATTTGCAATCGACATGATTCTGAGAACCTGTTGTATTCTTTCTGACTGTATAACATAATGTATACCTCCACTTATTAGTCCACATAGTAACCTTACGACATATGATTGATGCAGGCGTCTGTGACGTAATGATGAGTATCGTTTTTATGCATATAAAACTTCTGCAAAAGTTATATTTCCTCGTGTAATTTCCAGAAACATGTCAAATACAACTAACTGTTGCTAACTCCTACCGTTGTCTAATGTGTTGGTCTCATTGAATGATGTAACTATATTTTATATAATTTCAAACGTATGTGAATTTTCTAATATAGTAGACACATACATTTATGAAGAAGACCAAAACGTGTTCTATACCATTATGTTTACAGCTGCTTTAACGGTAGATCTATAGACCAAATATATTGGTAGGTTTAGTGCAGATTAAACTAACAATATATTTGTCTTCCCACTTAATCTATGTAAATTGAAAGAATTGTAAAAATCAACCATTACAGTGCTTTACGTATTCAATTAAATCCAAATAGTACTTACAGCAGCATGGAGGGCAAACCCACCTACTTCGGAAAATCCCTTCTTGAATCTAAAGCTAATGTTACGCCGAAACCTCTAAGTAACCGATATTCTCTAAATGGGTTAGTTTATAAGATAATTACGTTGCTTAGTGTTTTCTATTTTAAAAAGTATGCAGGCAAGTTTACCAGCCGTGACATTTATTTGTGGTCGCATCCTCTCTGTTGCAGTGAATCAGATCAGTTTCATATCCAAAGATTTTATCGCATCCTATAACATATCTTGATCTAGGATTATGTAAATTTATTTTCGTAAATCAATGTAGGATTGACTGTGCTCGCGAATAAAATGTTTTCAATTTAATTATATCCATATCTCCGCTATACCAAGTCTGTTGAATATTTTGCAGAGTATGTGTATAAACGTCATTATATACAGCTAGAATATCACCGGTATCTCTGATACGTTTGGTATTTGTGTATTCCGTTGAGTAACATAAATCATGTCTGTGTTTGTTATGTCTGCCTCTGGAAAATATTCTTGCAGGATTTGATTGTGCAGCATTACGTCGACGTACAAATTCATCAACAAATTGCGAAATGTATCGCGTAGATTGTGTATACTCACATTATAAAATAATATTTTCTTAAAAAGACTATACTCATTCTGAGAATATATGTGGGATTATAATAACCAAACTGAACATTTCAGCTAATGTCCTTGTCAATTATGTGCTAGATCTTTTCTTATAACAATTGCATTTCAGTAGCAGGGATATAATATTTTATGTAAATTGTTTCATGATACTTTTTTCATCTGTGATATAATTATCTAGTTTTGGTTCTGGTGCTCCTTGATATTTTGGTGACATTTCAGGCCATCCTTAAACCAATCGGATTGATGATTGATAGCTATCTACAACATAATCTAACGAGTTTTTTCTATCGCAGTTGATAATGTTGCTTCTTGAACAATTGTAGATAGTTTTATTGTTTTCCTGTAATAGATTGTACTCTGCGATGCAATTAATAATGTATGTGTTCGATCTGATAATTACTCTTTGTTATATTGACAATTCGCCAGTCAGGAGTTCCAATTGGCTTATGTTTATTTGCAAATACTAAAGAATTACTCGCATGTAATGAATTTGTTGGAATATTTGACCATGTATGATATACTCGTAATTGTGCAACCGAATTTACTTTTACTAATAATGAAGTTGGAAAGTTAACGCTAGGTCCAGAAATGGTAGATCTTGCTGATATGATAATCGTCTCTCTCTCTCTCTCTCTCTCTCTCTCTCTCTCTCTCTCTCTCTCTCTCTCATTGTGTTGGTTCCTTAGGCAGCAGACTAAGTGACCACAATAAAACGTACGGAATGACTATGATACCAATAATAGTATGTTTTTGCTCCACAAGCCCCACCCCTTCCTGTGTTTGTTGGTCTTCATTACACTAAACATTCCCCGTCAATGAACAACATATCGGATTTTCACAAATGTCACAAACCAGACCATTCAAGAGAGAGAGAGAGAGAGAGAGAGAGAGAGAGAGAAAGCGAGAGAGAGAGAGAGAGAGAGAGAGAGAGAGAGAGAGAGTATATACTGTTTTGTGGTCAGTTATAGCCAGCCAGGAAACAATCTACTTTCTTAGCCAGAGTAAGTTTTCCAGAAAGACATTACTGATCAAATGCAAATTTAAACGAAGGTGGGTATTATATGTTTATCTGACTAAACCTTTTTTCACCGTGCTGGGCAAAAAGGAACAAAGGGTTGTGAACTCCGATTTCAAGGGGAGAGCTAACATTGAGAAATGCAAAGTAACAATTTCCCAGGAATAAAGGTTCTAAATTACTACATATTTTAGGATGAAAATTATAGTTTACTGATTTTATGAGGATTACAGCGTTAAATGCATGAAGATACTTATACAAAAACTGGTTAATTTTGAGTGCGATTTATATTCTGGCAGGGTAAAATGAACAAGAAATTACAACAGAGATGGAAAATGTTTATTTAACAGATAATATCCATGAAAAACGGCTTCACACAATGGATTCAGGTACCATTTGGAATGGCGGTTGATATCTTCATTATGAGACTCACATTATACCTGTTTAAATCTGTATTTAATCAGCCTGGTCTGTTTCGTTATATTAGTTTTATAAAAGAAATACCGAAACATAGACAGGCATACTATTGGATAAATCCTAGATTACAAAATCTAAATTATATTATATGTTTTATAATTATACATGCATCCAATCTAATAACTGGCTGGACACAGATTGATTGAAACATCTTCGCAGTCAACATCACCTATTAGAATTTTCGACAACTCTTCATCAGTGGCGACGTATTCATAAGGATTATAGTAAAAGCAACTGGAGCTGACCAGTTCACCGTTGCTGTCTACAAATCCTACAATAAAACAAAATTAAAACAAAATATAATAGACATTCTAATATGTCTACCTCTTTGTGAATAGTTTTGTTTTTTAGATCTTTAACATTCTTTTATGTCTGTATACGATCTATTTCCAATTTCCTTTGTATATACCTGTGAAGTGTCTACCCATTATCAACACTTCAATAGTTGAAACTTATTTTATCAATGAACCGGTTCACATTACTATTTCAAACTGTGTGCTGTTCACAGAAAATGCATCAATATTAAACCAATATCACAAAAAAATCAACCATCCATGCCTGAGAAACGTGTCGAAAACACCAAGTGTAAGTGTTCCTTATAATAGCAAGGATCTACAATTGTTATATATCTAATATTCGTTTCTTCTCAATCAAAGTATATATTAGTTTACTGATATACTGAAAATCAATTATCGTTTTAATACAATTGTTGAACCCAATCCAAAGCGAATTGCAACACTTTGAATCTGGATTAAGAAGAGGAACCACTTCCCAGAAACAAGAATATCGATTAAAAATACTATAGTTTAGCTTCTTCATTTACATGTTTTATTACGATTAACGTGGAGAATAATTAAAGAAGAAATACGGTAAATACCTATTAACTAGGAATAGATCTTTTAAAGAATTCCAATCTATGAATCTTCAGGCTCAATAAGGATTTAGCAGTGCCATATGTATTTATATAAATATAAATATAAATATATATATATATAAATATATATAAATATATATATATATATATATATATATATATATATATATATATATATATATATATATATATATATATATATATATATATATATATATATATATATATATATCATGTAATAAAACTTATTTCACGTTCAATGAATCTGATACCTGTGTTACAATACTAGTTTATACCGTCTCTTTAAGACATAATACAAAGTGTATTAAGAAATGGAAAGCTTCTGATACACATTATTGCTCCCTTGCACATTAAAAAAGGACCCAGTTACATTGACGGTTTTGAGCTGAACGTCAGCAGAACACCTTAAACAACAAACCTCGCCACTTCACAACAAAACGGGGAAAAAACTCACACTGTGTATATGATTATATGACAGTGGATGTCTAATTAAAGTTTTAAACAATGAAAGAATCAAAATATAGAATATATTTTAAATATAGAAATTCAAAATCATACAATATAACGTCTTTCACGTTCAATGAGTACGACACCTGTGTTTCTATCTATTGTAAATCGTCTCTGTGGAAAAGCTGCTGATACGCATTGTTGCTCTCTTACAAATTAAATAAAAGCCCAGTTATATTTTACGGTTTTGAGTTTGTCTCGAGTAGAACACCTTACGCAAGCAGCCTCGCCACTTACCAACAAAACTCGAACTGTGTAAATGATTATAGGACGATAGAATCTAATTAAAGAGTTAAAATATGAAAGAATCGACACAGAGTTGGACTCCTTCTTAGAGTCATACATCATTTATGTTTTCGAAGTTAATATCTTACCAGCAATAACATAATCCAAGCCGTCGGTCAAAATACCTCCACATTCAGAGACTTTCTTTGGAAATAGCAGAGAGCCCTGACGATCGTTCATGGACATTTTCATCTCTTCCTCCTAAAGAGATAAGGTTAATACGTTGTTTAAAATAATATGTCAAGTTTGCTATTCTCTTTTGAGAATCTTATAAAGAAACAAGAAAACAGTTGTGATTTTCAATCGTATGATGAACTCTTGAACTGCTAATTCTTCTTCGCGTGGAGAAGAAAGAGCTGAATTATTCTTTAAATACGTTACAAATAAGGTTTCTTCAGACTCTGGTTTTAGAAAAAATCAATTATAATAATAGTTTGGTAATGGTAACTAGACGGAATAAGCTGCATTTGAATAGGTGTTAACACGTAATTTATATTTTAGCTAATGATATAAACATGCTAAATACCAAGCTTCTTACTAATCCATTCAATAATTATGTTATATTTGGTCATGCTTCATTGTACAATTTATACTGGTAAATTGATTTGTTTTGTTTGTACCAGGTTCACACAGAATGGTTTGTGACATGTGTCGCAAAGTAGAAATAGTTTCGATACCGTCAGAAAAGTGAAATCTGCTGCAGCATGCTTGACACAATAATTAACAGCAATTGATATATAATTAATATATTTTCTACCATAGGTCATTAAACATATAGTATTTGAGGCTGCAAGGTGAATATTCACAACTCAAACAATTGTTCAGTTGGTCTCCATAATCAGTCAATGAACTTTTATATATGTTTTAGAGAAAGTAAACTGACTTTCTATCAGAATGAAATAAGAAACTGTATCGTTAGTTGCTACTTTTGGTTGTAATTATTTAATACTGAAAACTTCAATATATTGACTGACACCCACCCAAATTAAGATGAGTGAGTGATTTCTGTTAAAAAAAACATTTAATTTTCTCATTTCATTCATCATTATAATCTCTAACTCAACCTAATCCCAACATTGTCATTGTCACCATTGCGTTTTAAACCCAAGTTTGTGTTGTTCTGACAAAAGGAGCGATGTATTTCATAGATTTTCATGAGCAACAGACAACTTTGTAAATGTCCTTGAATCTGTGTCTTAAAGGCATATTCTTTCTTCTTCCTGTCTAAACGTTCTTAAGAGAAATATTAGAATAGGACACTGGAGATATTGAATGTAGCATACGTCTTATGTATTTATAGCTTTAATATTACATCCTTTTATTGAAAGACGACTATTCCTGTAACCGGAAAATGTCGGTGAGGAGGCAATTAATACATTTTTACGTGCTTAAGCTCCAATAGGCACCAACACAGAAAGAATTGAAAATAACAAGCTTGTAAAATTGAACAGTCAATTTATTAAGTACAAATATTTTCATTAGAAAATAAATAAATTTACGGCTTTAGTGAATCAAGTCCAAAAATATTCCAATATGGAATTAACAAAAAAAAACCACTAATGGAATTGCAAGTGTCTTGATCAATAAATGTCCTAACAGTTCCCGGTTCGAATCTTGACGATGTAATCCAATATGGACGACGATGTCACCTGATTTAGTTAGTTCTTGTTTTTTTTAATAATAATCCAAATGAAAATCTATGAGCACATATTCTTTTCCAGAAAAATAAAATAATTTCTCTTGTTCCAACGAATTGACACAATTACCAGTACACGGTAATTAAAAAAAACTCAAAAAGGAAAACACAATTTAATATTATAAAAGCCCAACATCTACTATAGCTCTCTCCTAAAATATGGTTTATATCTCTGTTTTATACGTAAACAAGGGATCACTTGATTTTCCGGAAGGTCACAGAAAGAACATACGATCATAAAAACACGTACGCATAAAATGACCTAGATGAAAATCAGCCATTTCTCTCTCACACACACACACACACACACACACACACACACCCCCAAGAACTAAAAATAAAAAGATGTCCTTGGAAAACAACCAATCATTTCCAAAGCCTGTTTATCTGACAATTAAAAATAAATTATTTAAACCAAATATACATTATATATATATATATATATATATATATATATATATATATATATATATATATATATATATATATATATATATAATATATGTTTGAAAATCAATAAAAATGACAATAATAGGGACAGCTTGCTTACATTGCAATCAATACGTTATAAATCAATAAATAAAATTGGTATGTTTAGTGTGTAATTTTTAACATTGCTTTTTATTTATTTTGTAGACCGGACTATAAGGTGCCAGGGAGTGGTGTAGTATGAGAGAACTCTATTTATAAATATGTACATTGCTGTCACTGTCTGACATCATTTAACAAGACGCATGTTACGGATTATTGCCGTCCATTGGATCGATCAGTTATAGCGACGTTCAAATTCAGATGGCGAGGGAGGCAAATCTAATAAAATGCAATTATTATACAATTTCTATCGCGGTAATATTAGTGGGTTGAGTGTAATTGTAAAGTCACGAGGTTAATACAAATGTATGATATAAAACTAAACACCTTAGGAGTAAGACCTGGTTTAGGAGTATATCGACAAACAATATTAATCATGAAAATGAAAGGTACAACAACTGAATGCTTTCAAAGAGTCGCAAAATAGTTTGTCTTCCATTTTATTCTTTTTTGATTGAAAATATTTTTTGGAAGGGAAAGTATAACTTTACAATTTAAATTATTTCGCTGGACGAAATGAATCATCTTTATAAAATCAAAATATATAGAATTAATTATGAAGTTACAATTCAAGTACCAAACGAAACCAATAAATGTTTGGCAGTCTTTAACAATGCTAAAGAAAAATATATAAAACAAGTCATCATCATCAGTCTCTTGACCTAGTGTGGTCGTTAAAGCACTGTGCTGCTGAACAGCTGACCAGTTCCCTTCACTTGTCTAGATCATGTGACAATGCCTGTGTGTCCGCTAAACTTTTCCTGGTCCATTATGTGATGTTGTCACTCCACGTTTCTCGCTTTCTACCTCTCCTACTACCTTGGATACTACCATGCAGTACTGTTGTGGATAGATTGTTGGCTCTAGTGACATGGCCATACCATTTCAGCCTTCTCTTTTTCACAGTGAAGAGGAGGCTTTTATAATGACCTACTTTGTGCTTGATGGTGTTACGCACTTCCTCATTTGTGATGTGGTCCATATAAGAGATGCCAAGGATGGTTCTGTAGCATCTGATATAAAGTCCCTGGATTCTTCGTTGTAATTCTGCTGTCAGGGTCCAGGCATCACATGAATAAAGAAAGATTGAGATGACTAGTGCTCTCAATAGTCTGATATTAGTTTTCAGACATATTATTATCTCTCTAGATGGGTCTTATCTTTGACATAGCTGCCTTTCTTTGTGCTGCTCGTGACAAAATTGCTGCTCCCGATCCCTCTTCCGTGATTAAGAAACCAATATATTTGAATTGGC
Source organism: Unio pictorum (assembly GCA_030141615.1). Lineage (NCBI taxonomy): Eukaryota > Metazoa > Mollusca > Bivalvia > Unionida > Unionidae > Unio > Unio pictorum. Next base: position 5,025,472 of record JARLTB010000021.1, read on the forward strand.
CCACTGTTTCCAGTTCCTGTCCTCTGACTTTAATCTTGGTTGAGATTTGTTTGCCACTATTTGCCATCAGCTTTGTCTTCTCGCTACTTATCTCCATGTCAAATATGGAAGATGTTTCATCCAGGTTCTTCACTAAGGTGGCATGATAATCTTCACTTCACTTCCTGCATGTCCATCGATGTCGTCTGCAAAGCGGAGGTTGGTGATATTACGCACTTCAATGCTAACTGTCCCACAGTGGATTCCCAGGGCTTCGATCATGATGCGCTCTAAGTAAACGATTGCACGCGTGGGTGACAGGATACAGCCTTGCCGTACACCAACTGTTGTCTTGAACCAGTCCTTGACAGAACCTTGAGCAGTTACTGCACTGGTAGCCTTGGCGTACAGCTGCTTGATGGCGTTGGTCAATGTTTGACCAATGTTTTACTTCTTTATTGTGGCCAACAATGCCTCATGCCACATTCTGTCAAATGCCATTTTGAAATCTGTAAACACATTATAGATGTCTTGTTGATGTTGTACTGCATCACATACTATTTTGACCGGAATATAACAATCACAAAATCATAGTAGAGCAGAAAACATATCATCCTATTAATATTATCTTTATGTAAGATGCAATTTGCTGAAAGTGATATGAATGGCATATAAGGTGATTGCAATGTGAAGAACAAAATTTAAAAACTGGCAACCTACTGAAGATAGTACAATTTAGACGTGTACTTTGCACCATATAACCAGGCAAATGTTACATACAATGGATACAAATTTATATGTTGACACTAATAATTAGTATCTACAACACATTTCATACACCTACTCATTTAATCTGTTCTTTGGTTGCTTTCTACCATCGGTGGAATTAGACGTTTGCTAAGGTAATGAATATCCTCTTCATTTTGCATACTCTGTCCTTCATCATCAAACATTGCATATCAGAAACAGTTTAAGTAATGAATGGACTCCATTGTATATGACAATTAGATTTATGTACTCACTCTTAATGTGCTTGACACATCTAGCATGTATCTTCTATATTCAGTATCTTCTACTTGGTGAGGTTGTCCATCTGAGACACGTGCCAGTACAACTACAGTACAGAAAAAAGATTTGTAATTTAGTTCCGAAGCTATGCATTATAGCACTGCAAATTTGCCTATAATGACTGTGTGTGTGTGTGTGTGTGTGTGTGTGTGTGTGTGCGTGCGTGCGTGCATGTATGTAGATATTTCATCCGGTTTTTCAAGTTCGTCATAAAAATTAAAGTAAAGTGAATGAAATAAAAATAAATTACAAAATAAATCAAAACTAATACGTCTATTAACGTGTATATACATATTATCGCATGAAATACATTTAAACCATGTAAATATATTTCTTGAGAAAAAACAGAGTTGATTTATTTGTTTATGTATATCTTGCGTTTCTTAGACGTTTGTTTATTGCTTCGTGATACAACGTAAATATATATATATGATAAATTGTGTTAAATTCGCAACATTACCTTTCACGTAGTAACTACAATGACTTGATGTATTTACTGGAATATATTTAAAATTATTATTTGGCAAGATTAAGTTTTTGTTCACTTGAACGATGGAAGAATGGTACATACTAATAAAACTTGTGTTTACTTCACTTAATTTTACTGCTGTTTTAACGTGATTTCAATTTGTATGTTAGTGAATATATCCAACGACGTAGACAAGAACTTAATATCCATACGTTGCGAATACGAGTTACATTTGTGCATTTGTATATTTCAAATGTTTTGCCGTTAAACAGTGAGGCTTTGGCTTTTCACCAGACTCACTATTCATAAACAACTCGATGAAACCGCTAAGAAGAACGTCGAAAACATAGTCCATTTATTTAGCCAAATTACCTCACTAAAGTATTAAGATCACACAGAATTCCAGCAGCTTTCGAGATAACTAACAAACTAATATCATGGAACAAATGCTCACCATTTCCAACTACCGTCTCTCCAGTAAACATTTTGGACCTGTTCGCAAATTTCTTCCGTGACAAGGTAACAACTATTAGAGATAAGCTTGACAACACAATTTCAATTGACTCGTCGTTATCTTACAGTTGCGATGCAGAATTTCAGTGACAACCGTTAGCAGCAGCTGATCCTGTCTCTATGTATTTAGTAAGGACAATCCTGATGAAGAGTGTACCAAAGTCAAGTTAACTTGATCCAATTCCGAGATCACTGCTACTTGATTGCTTAAATCCAATATTGTCTTCACTAACTGATTTTAGTAATATATCTGCCTCATCCGGCGAATTCCTATCATTTTTCAAAACTGCCTTTGTAAAGCCTCTGCTGAAGAAACCAACACTCGACCATACCAATTTAAATAACTACAGACCACTTTCTAATCTCTCGTTCATATAAATAATCTTAGAAAAGGTTGTTCAAACTCACCTTGGGTCTCATCTGAATTCACAGTCACTTTAGCAACGTACAATCAGGATATCACCCATATCACATTATTGAAACTACTCTTCTGATAATAGTTAATTATATTATTATGGATAGCGGAAAGAGTACAGTCCTCACCCTCCTTGATTTGTTTGCAGCATTGGACACCATAAATCATGATATATTACTTCACCGTCTATTGCATGTATTTGGCATTCACAATACGGTCTTACTGTGGTTCAAGTCCTAATTAGTCAACAGGACACAAATTATATCTGCAAAAGGACTAAACTCCAGCCCAGTTGATGTTTTGGTGTTCCACAGGTGTCTGCTCTTGGACTGTTTCGCTTCATTCTATACACTCATCCGCTCTTAAGTGTCAAAGATCATCAAGTGTCTCAATAATTGTACGCTGATGACACACAAACATACAAATCTAGCCATTCAACTGAAGTTGAAACTACCATTCAAGGAGTAGAGAGGTGCATTTCTGATGTGAAATCATGGATGACATGTAACAAGCTGCAGATGAAAGATGATAAACCTGAGGCCATTCTGATCACAACACAATGACTTTCTAATTCACATCCTTTACATCAAACGGAAAAATATCTTCAACACCAATATTAAATTCACACAATCAGTACCACGTACACCTGGGTATTACCCTGGACTGTACTCTCATATTGCACCAATGTATCATAAACCTATGCAAGGCTGCAAATCTTGAGCTGAGACACATCATCGCTTTTTGCAAAGACCTTTCAGTTTATGCCACTAAAATACTTGTGTGTTCATTAGTTCTTTCAAGATTGGATTACTGTAACTCAATTCTGTCTGGTGCTTCTCAATATCTACTCCAGAAAATTCAAAACGTTAAAAATACAGACACTCCGACCATCTTTAGAGTACAAGAATCAGAGCTTACCTCACCGATGCTCTGTAACCTACAATGGTTATTCATTCGATCCAGAATCAAACACAAAATGTGTTCTCTGTGCTACGTTTCACTAACGGACTCCAGTCCAACATAGACACCTGGCCTCACCCATGTATACACACCAACAAGATATTTATGTTCCTCTTCTGACAATCAAATACTCATTATTACCACTATATAATCGACGTCATGCGGACAACTTCCTTTTCCATACCAGGGACCATCAATGAATCAATTTCAATCAATTTGGTCCCGTAGTTTCCATCCAATCAGCGTGGTCGCAGTTGATAGGAAACTGTGGGTGCTGCTCGAAAATTGCCCGTGCAGATGAATTCAATTATTTCCTTCCACCATTTTCGGTTCCGCGTGGCATTTTCTTTGGCATGTGCCGAGGTGATGCCATAGTTCGCCAGGTCTTTTTCCACTTGTTTGATCCAGGTTTTCTTTGGTGCATTTCTTGAGACCTTCCAGGTTTCCGGTCTGGTGCGCCACAGGGCTTGATACGGTAGACATCTCTCTTCCATTCGGCAGACATGACCAAACCAGCGAAGCCTAGCACGTCTAATCAGTGATTCCACTGTCGGTTGGTGAGAGCATCGGGCCCGGATTTCCACGTTTGAGATTCTTTCCAGAAGGTTTACTCCCAGTATTCGTCTGAGGCAGCGCATTTGAAATTCCTCCAGCTTCTTGAGGTCCGCGTCTAGGAGGACCCACGTCTCTGCTCCATATAGTAGTATTGGGAGGATGAGAGTGCGGTATAGACGCACTTTGCTCACCACCGAAAGGGCCTTTTTTCTCCATATGCACCAAGCTAGTGACCCGAACGCAGACTTTGCCAGTCCCAGGCGATGCGAGATGTCGGTGGAGGCCGCTATTGATCTGCTTCGGATTATGGACCCCAGGTATTTAAATCAATGAATGAATTGCCCATGGATAAAAGACACAAAGACACGGTAATCACTTTAAAGAGTGCTCTTCAAAACCACTTTTTTGAACTGCAAGAATAAGCTTAAAGACCTAATAACGTGTCCTATTTTAAATATTTTCAGCATTGTTTATGTTTCCTAATTTCATGGTGGTTTGTTTTTTGTTTTTTCTTCTTGTCATGTCTTTAGAGATGTAGTAAAGCTTATATGGATTAGGTACTATACAAAGTCCTTATTATTGTTGTTATTATTATTATTATTATTATTATTATTATTATTATTATTATTTACCGCATTATATATGTAATACGAATGAACATTTTGTGTATCTTTGTTACATTTTACATCTGTTTTCCGAAGTTGATCAATTGACAATAACACACCTTTTATTTCATTTAGTTTCTAAAAACGTTACAACAGAAGGATCATGCATTTGTTGCATTATTAAGATCAACATTTTGACATATATCAAAAATCATGCGATTTGAATTAGTTTCTATGGAAGTAATACATCGAATATAATTAATGCCTGTCGTAGACTAAAAGCAATTTAAGAATAAAAATATATTCTATATCGGAATTGTTAGTAGTTACTGCACTAAATGCTATGATAATGGTCAGTGTATTTCTGAGGTATCTATACTAGTAACAGCAACAGCAGCACTTGTAGTGGTTGGTGGCATACTATTAGTAACATGGTCTTCATTATAAGAGGTAGTAGCATCATTATCATCGTTACCATGACTACTACCGTCATCGTCACCATCAACAGTATTCTCTTTATTTCTGATTTTGGTATAAGTTTGAAAGCATTAACCAATGTAATTATTACCAACCTGTTGTTGAACTACACATGGCTTCCTTCAGTGTCATAGTTTTGCATAGACAGGCCAAGGTCACATGGATAGCCACCAGCAACACCAATAGAGATTGTAGGAACATTGTAGACATCGCCGTAATGCGATAACTTTAAGAAAGGAAGAATTTAATTAAGATAGGTTCGTAGCTATATTAAGCTTTAGTGCAAAAATAAGTTAAGAACCCTAGCTAATACTCAAACTAAACATAAATAAGATTAATATATATATATATTAATATATTATATTATATATATATATATATATATATATATATATATATATATATATATATATATATATATATATATATATATATATATATATTGGATATAAAATCCACCAAATAGATGATTTTGGGACATTTACTTTGGTGTTATTTAAATACAAAACTGAAAGGGAAATAAGGAGATAGTGATTACATTTTCTAGATAATTAAGTTACAGAACGTTTCACTTGCAAATCAGTAACCTTTTTAAAAAGAAGGAATTTTAGTATAATAAATTGCAATTTTACCTTTTTTTTTAGGTCACAAAAATTTGAAAAATTGTTATCACAAGTCCACCACCTACAAACAGCATCTGATCTAGCTTGGTGCCAAATAACTAATTCAGCTTGCTTTATATAGTGTACACGCCTCATGAAATAGAAGATATATCGGCTAAAAGGTCAATAAGTAACAATGGACGCTGAGATTACTCGATCTAATACGTTTGCTTTGTTTTTTCTTCAGTTGGCCAATGTCTAAGCTAAACTTTATTATGATGTTTTGTTATGAAGGGGTCATAACCTTGTTTACATGGATCAGACGTTCAAACGTTGCCAACTTTTAAATGCATTACATATCCATTAGGATATAAATGAACTAGGTTAGGCTATTTACCAAAGATACGATGGTGCAAATAGCTATTTGTTTTACATCAGATCCATTATAAAGCATTTGCAAGGTAGCCCCTCTATTCGTTCATCCTTTATCCAAAGATTTCAACCCATCTGGCCATATTAAGGTTTTCGAATGCACATAGGATATGTATTTTACTTGAATAAGTATTTATTTTATAAAGGTAAGTTTCTTGTTCAAATTCATATATTTCATTTGCAATGATTTAAATTAGACTAAGTGAGAGGTAGGTATTTTGAATGAATCCCATCAAATGTAGAAATCGAATTGACGTCGGACAATAACACTTAATTAGTTATACATTTACAAATGTACCTGAAATTGTGATGTTTCAAATTTTTGGAATTGCGAATATTTACAAAAGTCAAGCCATTTTTGCGGCTAACAAACATGCATGATTATGCTGGTGCTTATATACGAACTTTGAAGAGTTGTCCTTTTTTAAACATGCTGGAGCTAATGGTTAAATATATATTTTATTTTAAAATGATACAAATGTTACTTTCGAACATATATTGTAATTACCTTCGAATGTGAATGAAATCGTAGTGATACATATATTAGACTTAACAAGTTCTCTGATTAGTTATGAACGTTTTCGTGGTAGCTTTTATTTAATAGCAGAGCTTTGAATTTTCTACTCTTACATTGTTCTTTGTATAAATACTATAATGCAATGAAAGCCATGTTAATGTCAGGTTGTGTTTAGACATTAAGGAAAACATGTCTCGTATCTACCTTAATCATATGCGACTGGACTTGGGGATTATTTTCTAACACGAAAAGAACGTACAAAGTCCTAGTACAGCAAAGTACAGATGGTAATACTTTCTTATATCGTCCCAGGAGAAGCATGGATGTTTCTTTACGATGTATGTATGTATATTTGCATGTATGTATGTATGTATGTATGTATGTATGTATGTATGTATGTATGTATGTATGTATGTATGTATGATCGACAAATAAGTTTTTTTCGATTTACTAATATTTTTCTCTTTGTAGAATCAACTTTCGGTATCGTCCAATATTAATATTGTATAGTGTCGTTTAAGCTCATATCGTAGTCCTTCTGTAAATTTACTGATTATTCATCTGCCAGGATCTTTTGCGCTTCTACTTTATTCATCAATAAAATCAAGATTTTCATCATCGGAATATTTCTTTACTTGGGGGAACCAAACAGCCTTTTGCTGACAATATGATATAATTGCTTCACTTCTTTCATGAAATATTGATATTTTTGCGTCGATCATATATCGTAAAATTACAATCGGTACCCAGTTCTTTTGTGAAAAGTGTCTAGCAAACCAGACATTACAAATCAGATACTGACCTTTAGCAAACTCGATTGACTGTATACAAGCGGATCCACTCAAGCCAAAATCCGGTAAATGGTCTGTTTAGCGCAACTTTGGTCAGATCGTGTGTCGGATGTCCAAATCTGTTAAAATATCCCATTCCAAGAAAACGTCTTAATAACACGCTGCCATATTTACTGGCTAATAACTTTATGTTCCACGATCCGCCGTGTAAATATGCAATTAAACTACGTTGTATATCCTCAAATTATTCAAATCGTATATTTCGAATTTTTTCTTTTTCAACTGACGGAACGGTTGAACAACTATTTATTAATTGTTCAATATTTTCATTCTGAGATGAAATTTTCAGTGCGAGAATTTTCATTTCTTCGTGGAGATTTCGAACGATAAATATCTCCATTAGGTCGTAACAAAATATAATAGTCTTCCATTATCGGAACTTGAAACAAACAAAAATACGGATCGCTTTAACAAATATTTTCAATAATCAAATATATCACTTTCAGAAAATCTTAAGGTTCGATTTCGTGGAAATATTGTTACCGTATTAGTCAACGAACGTACATTAGATAAAAAAATAATTTAAGCAAACTAAATTATTATATAATGTAGCAATACTAGCTTTTGAAACATCCAATCAAGTATAATGTCATCTCGTGATGGTGCAGTCTGGCAATGTCTATAAAAAACAGCTGGTTATATTAATACTGGTTATCTCAGATTATCTGTTGGAGAAGAAACATTATTTCTGTTATAGGTACGTATACGAGTGTTTTAATTGATTAATCGACGAAGTTTTTGAGATCGATCATATTGATTCAGATCCGAAAAATAACTCGTTTATCAATTTACAAATTATTACATAGTTAGGATTCTGTACGTGCTGAAACTTATAAATACCATACATTTTCTAGGGTTGTTAAATCTGTAAATAAAGTGACTGGTTTAAAAAAAAGTATTTCAATGTGTCCGTGCAGCCGACAAATATTTTTATATTCACCATATTTCTGTTCAATATGTTAGAGACAATATTACCAGATCGGTGTTTTTTAAGTAATATAAACAAAAGGTTATATTTCAATATGGTTGGATAGAAACAGTTGAAGAGAGATAGCTATGTCAAGGATACGAAGAGCGGTTTAAAATAGTTACCTCGCTTGCGTATTTGTATGTCATCATGACTAATTACTTACCATCTATGTGCTAATTAATATTTGTTAAGTAATAATATTGTAATAAACCAAACTGGTATAAGGATATTTATAGAGATGTTGACGTTATCGTCAAATTAAATCCAAAAACAGGGGTCATAAGCATCGTTATTATTTTAATATATACAATAATAACATTTCTCAGAAATATCTGAAATTTCGATCAAAATATCTGGATGTTTCTTATTGATGGTATTCAATTTATCAGTAGACGATAATTCGATTTGCACATTTTCGTACGGTCAAAACTAAAAGATTCTCTTTTGATAATCATTTTTTATATTGTTTTCAGTTTTGCTCATGACTCAGCTGAAAAGCAATGACAAATTGGATAAAAACAACAATCATCTCATATTGTCTTATGCAATAATTTATCATGACGTTAAATATGAAAATCGTTAAAGTTCCACCGTGCAAAAATGGTAAAACTAGAGACTGCTTTTTATAATTTTTATTGCCATTGTACCCAACAAATTAAGGAGAAATCAGAAGAAAAAATAAATTATGTTAGAACTATATATTTGTTTATTTAATTATAATAATGCGATATTCTTCTTGATGATAATTGTATTTTGTTGAGTACTATTTATTAATCCGATCAAAATCAATCCAGTAATCTGCGTAATTCAGACCCTGATCTATATGAGATATAATGAAAATAACATGTTCTCGCAGCATTTAATGTGATGATGATGAATTTGAATTATAGTGCTGTATCGCCCACTAGGGGCTCGTAAAACTGTTTTAAGTTTACAGCAAAGCTGGATATTTAATTACTCCTGGGGGTGAGGAATGGTACCGCTTTCTCCAGGCATTTATGTACTCAAGGAGTACTATTTAATTTAGTCGCCAAGTCGCGGTTGCTATTAAGTAACCATCGACCTGAAATAGAGGAGTGAGTGGGAATAAAACCAACATACACTCAACCCTAACAGCCAATTATGTGTGTTAATGGTGTGCAATTCGCAAGAGTGGAACTTAGTTTCACATCTCCGCCATTTTAGAGCTATCCAAGTTGTGACAATAAAAGAGAGGTACCATTACGTCCAAGGATGTCGTACAGCCCGCAACATCGTGATTCCGTGCTTAATTGAAATCTGGTCCAGTTATTATTAATGGACAGGAAAATACCAATAATGTGTAAGCCACATATGCAATTAAATCAAATCAATGAAGTTGTAAAATTTGTATAACTATCTTAACTTTGCAATATTTCCAGTACAAAGTGTACATGTATTAAGTCCCTAACAAGATTGAATACTAAGTGTACATGTATTAAGTCCCTAACAATATTGAATACTAAGATGTATATGCGACATAAATAAGTATAATCACTGTTTGGTAAAAATAGCTTGTTAATTTTGAACGGTGTATAAAAAAGATGGTCAAGTCAGGTTTCCTGAAATAGATTGTTCGAAAAGGGTTCTCGTACCAAATGAGGGCCCTGTTAACCAGGCAATGAAAGCAATCGGATTCTTTTTTGTGTTGCTTTTACTTGTCTGTTTGAGTAGCCCCTAACCCCTAATGTCAGGCTGCCATCTTGTTCTCATGGCGTCCCAGAATATGGTTGTTCCCTCGGACCAGCCATCATTTTCCTTTTTCCTGGGTTCTTTGAAGTAGTTTCTCTCCTGATGTTTTTTTTTCGGTTTTGGTCCAGCGGTGATTTCCTTTTATTTATTACTCTCGTCTTTTTTTTCAGTTTGGTTGCTCAGTCACCGTAGTGTATGTGGGTTCCGAGGATGGTTAAGATCTACCTCCTCATTCATGGTGGTGCTTCCATCCCTTGAAGAGGCTTTCATTTTTGATGATTACTTTTGTTTTGAGCTAATTGTAACAGAATTGTTACCGAGAGGAGGGTGGATTAAATGAACAATACAAACAATTTGTGAAAGAAAATATAAATTTATGTAATAAATTATAAATGAAAAAAAATACAGATGTAACAACACAATAATTCATGCACTCAACCCAGAATTACACTCACAACCATTCACAATACATGAACAAATTAAATATTAATACAAAAGGAATCTCAGATGTAAAGGGATCTCTTGGACTATACACAGATCCAAGGATCCTTTACGAAAGTTAAATTAATGCAAGTATAAATTACGAAAAATGAACACAAACGACAAACTATACTATCGCACGATGGATTGCGATAACTAGCACGACCATATACTTGTATTCAATCAAGTTGCTAGCTTTTATTGATATCTATGCGATCACTTGAAATATTATTGTGATCTGACATAAGCATGCAAATACAACAATGTATTAAATTGTATTACAATTTCAATACACATATGTGTCTCGACCCCGTATAACCGCACGATTCAGCAACAGTTGAATCGTCTCCCAGTTTCCCCGAAAACCTAGGGTTGACCAATACTATTATCGGACGTTTCCCTTCACGGATCCACCACAGTTATACGTTCAGACAACATACAACATCTACCAGAACCAACGGTTCCTCACTACCCTAGATGTCGACCCGGATGTTTTACAACTCTAAGACAGCTCCGACACTCGGACTTCTAGCTTTCCGGATATTTACACGTTACACAGATGTTGACGAACAGACAGTTCGACACACAGACAGATAATTCAATTCCGTTTGCACAAATTAACGGCACAATCACATTCAGATATTTATACAGAGATGTTCCGGAACAAATAATAGATGTCCCACAACAAATCAGACGATATCAAAGACGTTTATCAAAAGATGGTATCAGATGTGTTAACAGCTACGGTATCAGAAATGGTATCAACTACGTTAGCAGCTACGGTATCAGAAACATTGACATCTACGGTATCAGATCTACGGTATCAGATCTACGGTATCAGAAACATTGACATCTACGGTATCAGCGATTATCAGATCTATGGTAACAGCGATTGTCAGCTACAGTATCAGAAACACGGTAACAGCTACAATAAACAAAACCAGACTAATAATAGTTGTCTCAAAAATAATCTAAGCCGTAGATTACGATTTGGCATTTAAAGTCTAATAGTGACTAGTAATTCCAAATATTCCACGTTTAATTGCAATAAAAGCATCATTATACGAAATGATAATCTGAATAAAATTCACAATAAAACGAAAATGTAAATTTAACACTCACCCCATTGGCTGGAGATTGCAAGACGAGCTTATCTATCCTTCGATTAGATATTTTGGTTCCCGTAATTATTATGAGAAATATCTCGCCTTATATACTCTCTATAGGTGAACATAAATCACATCGAGCTTGCCGTGCACCACGTGAAACGAGTATTTCGGATTTCATGTAAATAACAAACTGGCACATGCAAATCGTTACACGCCACTTACCTTGGAGAAAACCACTTAATCACCCCAGGTAATGCGTGTACGACGAAATCAAGAAAATGGTGAGTTTCGTTTGCAATTCAAGAATAACAAAAATCAGTTCAATTTTCGCCTAATTCTGTGACACTAATACTAGTTCTTCCTTAGTTTTTTCTTCTTTTTACCGCTATTATGTTCTTTATTTTCCTATTTTCTAAATTTTCTCTAGTAGTCCTGTTGTTTTTAAAAATTCAATTATATTTTTGAATGTTGTTTGGGGGTTGATATTTGATAATTGAATTATATTTGGGTATGTATATGGGGTGGCTATGATTTGTTGTTCGGATCTGAATTTGTTACTTTTCTTCTTGCTTATTCTACAATCATTAAAGATGTGGTGTAAATCTTCTGGGGTGTTACAATTGTAGCAATTTATATTATCTGGGAAGGGTCCTATGTATTTTCCAAAGCTGTTTGCCAGTTTAATTTTTCCTAAGAGAATAAAACTGATTATTATTTGTTCATAGAATGTGCACCTAGGTGGTTCTCTATTTCTATTTACTTCCTTGATGGTATTACATAACTTTCTCCCTTTGTGATTTTGATTAGAATCTGTTTGACATTTATTGTTAATTAATGTGTTGATTAGGCTGTATAGTTCATGTTGACTATCTTCGAGTGGCATGTTATTTGGTTCATTGAGCTTTTCATTAGATTTCTGGTCTGCTAAGTCATTGAGGTTATGACACTAAGCTAATCATTTATTATAACTGTCTCTTGTTTGCTCTGCTTTTCTCAATCTATTTTAGTGCTTCTAAGATGCCCCAGAACTCTGCTGTGTATATGGAGCAGTAGTCAAGTAGACGCCACCCCATTTGTATATTCAGCTCAGGTATTACCATTGCTGAAGCTGTTTTGCATTTATTTATTCTTTTGGATCCATCTGTGTATGTTTTGAGGTATTTTTGATATTTGTTGTTAATTTCTTCTAAAGCTAATGTTTTAGATAGTTTGCTTGGTTTTGCTTGTTTTGTTTAGTTGAAAGGGAGATATTTAATATATGTTTTATATTAATCCAAGGTTCTTTATCATATGTAATCTTACTTTCTGCTATATTGGCTATTTGTGTTATTTTATTCCAAGGCTCCTTGCCATATGAGATTGTATTTTCGGCCTGGAATAACTCTATTAGAAGTTGATATTTTAAATCATGTACTAGTTTTCCCATAAAGGGGGGGGGGGGGATTTTTCATAGATGCCATGAATGGTATATTACAATTATTTATTGCCTGGTAGGTTGGGTGAGTTTTTGGGTGTGTTGAAAGTCTGGCTGCATAATTTAGGATACGTTCCTGCCGTCTTAGATGTAACGGCAGTTCTCCGGTTAAGATTTGCAGCTCAGCTAGTGATGTTGATGGCAGTGCGCCACTGCCAATTAGTGGATTTTATCTAATTTATTTAATTGACATTTGGGTGACGTGTTATATATTTGACAGCCATAGTCTAGTTTAGACATTATTAAAGTCCTGTATAAAGTTAGGGTTGTTCCTTGATTTGCTCCCCACTAGGTACCTTTTAGGTTTCTTAATAAGTTTAAGTCCTGATTACATTTTTGTACTAGTTCATCTATGTTCCTCATAATACATACCCAGAAATCGTGCAACTATTACAAATGTTATTTCTGGATTTTGTATGGTTAGCTTAGGGTATTGATTTTTATTTCTGTTATGTGGGGTAAATAGTACTGCTACCATTTTTTGGTGCAATAGTTTGAATCCCTATTTTTTTTGCCCATTCTCCTATATTATTCAGACTATATTGCATATCTGTTATAATTTTGTGGTTGGATGGAATTCCTACTCTTCATAGTCCGCTATCATCTGCAAATTGCGATAATTGAACTTCGGGTGATGCCAGAGCTCTGTCAAGGTCGTTTATTATTAAATTGAAAAGAAAGGGACTGAGTAAACTCCCTTGTGGGGTTCCATTTTCAAGGGTATGATCTTGGAGTAAGTGTCTCCTTCATTGTGACTGTCATCGTGTCAACAACAAATCTTCATTTAATGTTTTCATCATCAATTATCTCAATAATACATTATTCTGCCCCGACTGATTGCAGTGTAAATAAAGTTTTGATGGCATTTTCAAATACATCTTTGCTGTGTATACAAATCTTTAAATGTTAAAACAGTCTATAATTAATCCGTTTGATTAATTGTAAAATTGCCAACTTGTCTAAAAATCTTAAGATTTTATGATGAAATTTGTGAAGGTTATGTTGCTTCCCGTTTGTGGTGGGGTGCTCCCAATTATTTAAATTAATACAGAAGACCCACCCTGGCTCTTATTTGTCAGAAATTGAAGTAGTGATAGAGACATGCAAATCTCTGAGCCCCCAGTCAGCGGTGCCGACAGTTAAATTATTGAATACACAAATTGTGAAATCTAAATAACAGTAATTTAATATAACTCAAACAGTAATCTGTCAAATACAATTCAGCTATATATTTATATATATATATATATATATATATATATATATATATATATATATATATATATATATATATATATATATATATATATATATATATATAAGTTCTCACTCAATCTTATTATATAAACAATATCATACAATCAGATGCATTTATCTACGTTGCACCTCTACAAGTATACACAGATATGCACCTATCCATGCGCTGATATGCCGACATATTTAAATAATATTTTGGTTTATCCAGTGGATACCAATCAATATAAAGAATTCCACGTGGATAACTCGCGTATCAGGACCAGAATTATTATCGAGATTTGTCGTATGGATTTCAACTTCATTGTGCTCATTAGGTAATTGAATGCGCATAAAAACTACCTTTGACATATTTTATATTTAATGTTGCAGCAGTATTATTTGAATCAAAATTAGACACTGAAAGTATCAACGAAGTATCCCAGAAAATAGAAATGAATAAATCATTTCTTTCGCTGATGAATACAATCCAAGTTTGCTTAATATAGGTCAGAGTATCAATACATTTGGGAGTTGTTAAAATTAGTAAGTAAAGCAAGTGCTAAATCGCTACACAAAAGCAAAGCCACAATTGTTTATAAAAGGACTACAGATCTAAAGAATTCCTGAGTAATTCTAAATTAGAAAATACTTCATATAAAAATGATCATCAACTAAATGTAAAAGTCCTAGCTGTTCGAACTGTTGTTTTATTAAAGTACTTCTTTCAATAGCAATATCACGAGGAAAAAAAAACGTTTAATAAACGTTGAGATACTAATTGCGCAAGATTAAATGTTATTAATTGTATCACAAGCAAAACATATGGCATCCAATAAACAGTATTTGACAAACCAGTTAACAAATATCTAAGCGTATGAACCAACTTAGACATAAAACATTATATCATTTTCATCACATGTTGCCGTACATTTTAACAAGAGTGCCCATACTGTGCAAGTCTTCTTTCAACCTATTGTTATAGCTGATTCTGAGATGGAACGCCTGCTAAAGGAAACACCTTGGATTCACCGACTTAATACGAAATTTCAAAAAGGCCTAATTTCCAAAACATTATACGACATTCATTAATCTTTACTTTAAAATGTGCATTTGAAATGTGCATAATGAAATTAGCAAAAAACTCTGCATATATATATATATATATATATATATATATATATATATATATATATATATATATATATATATATATATATATATATTGAAAGGAAATAAGTTATTAGAAGTATTCCATGTAATTATAAGTGGCATATTAACTCTGGAAAAAAAACTATTTTTTGGGGATTATAGTGAATTTATTGAAATTAGGTCTTGAGAAAGCCATTGTGATCGAAGAAACTGTTGGCACATCAATACAAACTTCAGAAACCTACAATGAAATCTGAACACCATGTTATTTTATTCTTGTGTGGAAATTTCCAGGATTGTTTTTGGATTTAATTCATACTCAATGACTATTGTCTTCCGTAATATTCGTGTTTATAAACATTAGAGACTGAAATGTATTTTTCTTACTTATAAACTTGTTGGTTCTGCGTTCTGGGATACTTAATTTAAGATTTTAGAGTTATTATAATGTAATACTGCAGTTGTTATATGGATGAATAATTGTCACCGACGTTGCCATGCAAAGACTGCACGCTCAGGTTATACGTGAGTTGGAATTTTCTTTTCAGGTATGAACTCCGCTTAATTGCACTCATTATCAGCCGTCTGCATCTGGTACCAAAGACATGACTTTTTACATTCGCCTCGGCTTTAATTTCTTTAATTACAATGATTCGGATGTTGTTTTTTTTGTACTTATACAGTGTCTTATAATATTGTATACCTATTTCAATTATTAATTTAACCTCTCTCTTTTACAAATGGAAGTTTATTTACGTATATAAACACATTTTTTCAGTATAGCGTGATTTGTCTCATAGGTTTCTACTTAAATTTTAGTTTAGGTTAGTGAAAAACTGCTAAATATTTAACCAATTTATCAATTATCCGTTCTGTATCTGTATATCTAGTTATAATGATAGTGTGTTTTAATAAAAATGATTTTGTAGTAGGCACTAAAGAGAAACGGTGTCCAATACAATGTTAAATATGATGACCCCGCAAGAAATATCCTGAACTTCTTGTCAATATTACGGTATCAAAACGGAAAGTTATATGGATATGGGTTTTGTCACGAAGCATTGCTGGTCGTAAAGGAAAATTAGTCCTAGATGACACCTAATATATGCACCATAAAGCAGCTATTTTAAATTTAGTGTTTTCGCTAAATAAAATCAAAAATGGTTCCAATACTCAGCCGTTACCAAGAACAAATTGTCTTATCATGAATTCATAGAAGTCTCTCTCATTCAGGAGCTGGTCTGTCATTTCGATGGACTAATTATTATTATTATTATTATTATTATTATTATTATTATTATTATTATTATTATTATTTGATTTAAACATTTTGTTAATGAAGCGTTTTTCTAAACTAGCACAATAGGGAATATTTAGCTTTCTCTCAAAGTTATCTTTCATTCAAACTTACCGAAAGTCATTTTATTATTTTCTTGAAAATAAATCACTTGGTCTTTAATTATGTCAATGATCTTAATGTCTTTGTGTACCATGTAACTGGTGATTG
Organism: Unio pictorum; assembly: GCA_030141615.1. NCBI lineage: Eukaryota > Metazoa > Mollusca > Bivalvia > Unionida > Unionidae > Unio > Unio pictorum. Next base: position 5,042,550 of record JARLTB010000021.1, read on the forward strand.
AAAGCTTACATATGATCGCGATCTGAACCTCACTTTGTTAGATTGACACATTTGAACTGCATTGCCCAATACACTAAGGTGACTAGTTAAAGAAGGGATAATCTATTATTTCGACAATTAACACCTTGCTGCTAACCGTATAAATTAATAAAAGATATATATATATATATATATATATATATATATATATATATATATATTCAAGAACAAACTGCTTAATTAGAGGGGAATTAGTATTTTTGTAACGACGTAACCTCTATATAAAGTTCGTCGTGCAGACAAGTTTGACACTGTTCACAAACTCAACAGCAAAACTGTAATGCAATTCAGATGAAACAAACCTCTAATAATTTCCATAAAAAAGAATCATAATTCCTTTTGTTTAAACAGTAGCTTTAAACATTTCTTAACACTAATCTTTCCACTTTTTATAATTTTCAACAACATAATTGCGGAAATTAATCTCTCTCTCTCTCTCTCTCTCTCTCTCACACACACACACACACATACACACAGACACGCACACACAGACACACACACACATATATCTACCACCATATTCACACACAAACGAACACACAAACACACATCTTCACGTAAAGACACAAATTCATTATTTCAATGAACTGCTCTTTAGCACATGAAGAAGTTAGCACAGGTAGACTAGACAAGATTGTAATTTAAAATTATGACGTTTCAAGGGTAGGAACCTATGCAACAAATCTACCTTCATGATTGACTGTCTTTTTTGATATTTCTACTATTGAGAGTATATCATTGTGATGCATCCAGATAATGTTTGTTCCTTGAGTATGGCTTCACGAATAACCCAATATATTCGGCGCATAATACATAAATAAACAAAGATGCAAAATGAACTACCTTTACAAATCTTATATTTCTGTTATCACACGTTTCCTTAAGGTTAATATGTATTTGATTAAACACTCCAGTAATATTTATGTACGTTTTCTCATATATTCCCTTCCTATGGCAACGTGTACAATAATAATGTTGTTTATATTGGGATATGAAATGCATTAAGGCAACAACAATATAAACAAAAGAAATAGGTATAATGAAATGGATTATTGTATTCATTTAAAGTATAAACACCTCCGTTTTCATGCTACGATTAAATAAACTGTATATTATTGAAACATTCGAGCTACACACCCATATCATTGTCGGCTAATCTTCAATAAAGTTGGCTGCAGCTTTATGTTTCAAATCGCGATTTATATTAGAATGTCAATTTGATTCGTTTGTGCTCGAGACAAAACTCCTGCCCTGAATTATGGGTAATTCTCTGAGAGGTCATACATAGTTTATTTAGAATTGTACTGCATTACTGGCATGTTTTCTTTCTTACTTACAAAGAATGCTGGTAATTCCACCAAAAGATCTGTTCGTAAAGCTAGCTGTACAACCTTTCCTCACTAAAGTTTGCGTCACGTATTTGCATCGTGTAATTAAAGTTGAGGTGAATTTCTTTATTTCGTGCATTTGCTGTCATCACCTACCATTTACTGTAAAATGTATATCACCCATTTTGCAGGTTCTTTTGAAAACAAACACGTAATGATCCAATGTATGTATACATTATATACAAGAGAAAATAAAGATATTGTCACACAGACACCCATTTACACCTGTTCTAAATATCATCATCCACGAAAGGCTGCTTGAGCAGAATAATATTTTGTTACCACAACTCCATATCAGCTTTCCTTGGTGAATCATTATGTGTTAGACGTTTTTATTCACACAAGCTTTAATTTTAGTAGTGTCGATGACATATTCTTATTGCCTATTCCAACAGGAAGGCGATCCACTATATTAATTGCTTTGTAGCAAAGGATTGTTACACAATAATTGCAGTTGTTACCTGGATCAGCAAGGTAACGTTTCTAATCCAAGTACAAATAAACCACTGCTTGGACTTTACTCCTGAACATATGACTGGGAGACAAACTTGCCTGTCAAAAGATTAGATATTATATCTGGCAGATATCGGGAATTTCGAATTTCTCAAAATATCTGATGTTCTTATTATTATTATTACTTTATTATTATTATTATTATTATTATTATTATTATTATTATTATTATTATTCGTGATGGTGGTTTGATGTGGATTTCACAATATTGGGTCAACATCATTTCATGTAAAGTCAATGATATATCACTTATATTTCCCTCTCAGGATAATGTTTCGTGTATCTTCTTGGGGGTTTTGTTCCTTCTATTGTTGCAAATTAACGCTAGTAATACTAAATTATTTTCCCTGTACCTTCATATGATTTTATATTTGATTTTATATATCAAAAATCAATGTGTTTTATATACACCAAAGATTTTTAGTTATAAAACTTTCCTGAATTACTTGTTTTGTATTAGAAAATATATTCAACTCCAATCGTAGATGATTAGGGTGGATACAAAACGTATTCTTTCTAATGTATAATCACAACTTGTTATTGAAATGGATTTGATTCATTATTTTCAGTATCAATTTCTTGTATGTATACATGTTACGCCTAGGCGGCATCTTATATTCATGTTGTAATGTTTTAATTACACCCTGCTCCGACTCCTTGCTATCATTCAATATCTTTAATAAAATATATTTCTAGTGATTTCCAGCAAATTCGTCAAATTAAGCAAAACGAAGATACTTTCTGAATTAACTTATGTAATTAGCCTTTAGTCGATTGTATCATTTCAAAAGCGTGTAATACCCTCTATTTGTTCTTGTCAAACTCACTGTTTTTCTGACCTACATCCTGCGGAATGAACTATGCAGTAGTGAAACTATTGACTTGCTTGTGAATCATTAAATGAAACAGGATATTTCACTAAATGTAATTTTACAAATAGCAAACTACCTCTAGATTTCACGCGGGTGTTTGTGAAGGGCTGGTTATTAAATAAGTTGGTTGAATCTAATTTACAACGATGTCAGTTTATAAGAAAATGTTTGTTAATCAAAACGGAGTTCATATAGCTCCGTATGCACATTTCAAATCTTGATATTATGACCCAAGATATTCAAAACTTTCAAACTTTACATAAACGTGTATAGATCTTTAAATCAAAAATTTTGATTTGAATGTTATAAAATGGTTAAATACCGCTTAGTAAATAGGAAAGGCTTAGAAATGTAAAAGTCAAATTTCTGATTTCATTTAGTTTGACAGTCAGTAACAGCTGCATTATAAATGTTACGAAAAGCAGATAATTGATCATCAGTCTCTTGATCTAGTGTGGTCGTTGAGGCACTGTGCTGCTTAACATCGGACCAGTTCCTTGCAAATATCTCGATCATGGCCAATGTCTGTTTCTCCCAAAAACGTTTCCTTCTCCATTCTGTGATGTTGTCAGTCCATATGTTTCTCTCTCTACCTCTCCTTCTGCCACATTAGATGCTCCCCTGCAGTACTACTGTGGATATTATTTTGGCTATAGCGACACGGCCCTACTGTTCCAGCTTTCTCTTTGTGACAGTGGTGAGAAGGTCTTCACGTTGGCCTACTTTTGCCTGATGGTGTTACGCATTTCTTTATTTGTAACCTGGACAATGTAAGAGATGCCAAGGATGGTCATGTAGGTTCTCACTTTAAGTGCCTGTATTCGTCGTTCTAATGCTGTTATCAGAGTTCAGGCATCACGTAGATACAAAAGGATGGTGATGACTAGTTCTCTGAATAGTATGATTTTAGTTAGCAGACATATATTCTTTTCTCTACAGATGTGTCTTACCTTTGACATAGCTGCTGTTGCTTGTGCTGCTCGTGACACAATTGCTTCTCCTCATCTCTCGTCGGTGATTATGGAACTAAGACATTTGAATTGGCCCACTGTTTCCAGTTCCAGTTCTTTGACTTTAATCTTAGCTGATATTTGTTTGCCCCTTTTTGTCATCAGCTTTGTATACTCTGCCCTTATCTCCATGTCAAATCTGGACGATGTTTCCTCCAGGTTCTTCAATAAGGTGGCAAGCTTGTCTCCTTAGGGCTTAGTACCAGTCTCCAGTGGGATTATTATTTGATGATATAAAAACAAACTTTATTTTATAAATCTTTATTTTATCAAATCAAGTTCATAAAACATTGATGCTGAAATTAATATCTTTTTCAGCATACATAAGCATACATAAGCATACATAGAAAACTAAACCTAACAAGATTGTTGGATATATTAAATGTATAGTCATAAAGTAAACTTTTTATTCTGTATGTCAATGTACTTGTCATCTTGTGAATATTCGAGAAAAGAAAATAAGAGAGAACACAATAAAAAGTAAAACAATTTTATTTGTATTTACTTGTCACAGATAGTATACAGTTCTTCATTGTCCTCTATAATCGCTTCTGTCATTCTAGTCTTTTATTGTACAGAAATATCAATACAAACACCACAATAAAATTAATACATTCATTTCACCTCAAGCCAGTACCAGGCGAACCCAGAATAGATTATGACTGAAAGAACCTTAGTTAGAAAACGGTCCTATCAAGATAGATATATATATATATATATATATATATATATATATATATATATATATATATATATATATATATATATATATATATATATATATCTGTGTATGTGTGTGTGTGTGTGCGTGCGTGAGTGTGTGTATCGCTGTGTTATTTTCATATTTGCATCTTTGGCAATATTGTATGTGCTTAAATGTGCAATTCCCTTTGATCCTTGTACATACGTACTTACCTTATAGTACATACCTTATAGTATTGACACTCCCTATAGCTGTTGTTTGGATATCTGAATATCTACCAGTTACATAGATGAATGTGTATTAAATGTTGTTTTTAAAAAAAGAGAATTCTCACAGTACATGCAACGATGTTAAATTAAGAGGTTTGTTAACTACCCGTAGCAAGACCATAATGCCAGTTATCGAAATCTTTTGAAAATCGTATCTCTTGTGTTTATAGTCAAATGGAGAAGAACAAACGTATCAGGATATATTTTAAGATTCTTAGGCATAAAGTGATCAATGTACAGGGAATATATCATTGCTTAATTGTAAATATATTTCAATGTAGAGGAAATGTGTATAGTTTATCTGTAGAGAATATATTGTTTTGGAATAATGGACGAAGGGCCTCGAACTCAAATAGAGACGAAACTGCAACATTTTAGATTAGCAAAATATGGAAATACTTCCCAAATGGGAAAGAATATCCGATTAAATAAATATGCTGGTTAATTAAAAATGAAAAGACAACACAAACCTTATATATGTGGGTAGGGATATCACCCTTTAAGAAAAAATGAAATGTATGTCGATTTGCTAGATTGTTTTAGGGAAACAATAGGGACGTGAAAAAGTATAATAGAGAAATATACAGAAAACGATATCCTGAGAAGTCCATTAATTCTGGCTGAAATCCGTATTCTAACACTTGTGTCTAGCTTAGGCATACACACATCTCACCAATTTAACAAAACAAATTGTAGATATGACTGACTGATAAAACAATCTACAGAAAATTTAACATTATCAATGAATTTGTGTCTCTATGTGTTGCACTAGTGCGACACTGCGTAGTTCGCAGCTAAGCCTATTTGTTAGAGCTTCTGGTCCTTTATATATTTCTGGGTTGTTGACAGGAAAACACTTTAAGATAGAATTGACGAGGTCTTGTGAGTCATACAGAATACTAGATTAGCTCATAATTGAATTTTCAAATGTAAATGCCTTAACTGCAATAATATAATCTACGCCAATGAGCAACACTCCTCCAAAAGTAGCGCTTTGCCGTGGAAAGTTCATATAGCTGTAGGTATTGAATTGTTCAACGGTAACTTAATGGGGCCTTTCGTCATGAAAATAAGGTGAACACTCATTTAAATTTATCATCCAAACATGTATTCCCATTACCAAATAATGATGTTATTTTAAATCCTATGCCATACCTTTGAAACAATTATTATTCTTGGTATCTTTTAGAATCGGAATTTTTGGAAGTATTCATTTAAGTCAGTAGTGTTTTTTTAAAACCACATTATTTACCTCGTTTCAAAATATTATTCCTAATTATTTACTCATTTGCGATTATGTTGCTCACATATCATTAATTGCAAAAATGATAGAAACAAGAGATAATTTTCGTTCATTCTGATCTATATTATGTGTCCTTCAATATGTTGCGCATATAGTCGTAGTATGCATGCAAAAAATCATTTTGTTATTGGCATCATTTCAAATATTCAATTGTCACGACATGTGCAAGAGCAAGTATTTGAGAATCCAAAATGCGCGATTTCCTCCCAGTTCTCTGGTATACTAGAAGTCAGTGTATACCTGAAACAACATCAGAGTTTTCACATAATGAAAGTAGTTAACAAATTTTAAGGAGTGAAATTTGTTAATTTATAAGCATATCTAGGAATATATATATATATATATATATATATATATATATATATATATATATATATATATATATGCACACACACATTGTGTACTTGTCTATTAAACCTTTGCTGCCTTTATATTGGCTGGTTCGGTAGGATCGATTTTGTTGCTATGTGGGAAATTGGCACATACGTGACGTATTAATTATTGAAACATAGATCGAGTAGGAAAATATAAATATTGCGATGTAGACCCGGAGAGAGAGAGAGAGAGAGAGAGAGAGAGAGAGAGAGAGAGAGATATTTATGATTCAGTCTGCAGATGCGCTCAATCTCGTGAATATATATATATATATATATATATATATATATATATATATATATATATATATATATATATATATAATTTGTGAGGAAAGAATTTGTTACAATTATTCAATGTAATCACATGCGGTATTCAATATTTCTTTGAAAATAAAACACTTGATATTTAACTATGCCACTTATCTGAATTTCTTTGTGTACCATATAACTGGGCATTGAAAGTGTACATATGAACGAGAAATGAACTTCATTGTTTTATCTTGACACATTTGAACTGTACTACTCACATAACTGGCGAGGTGACAATACGTTCCGGTGACTGGGTGAAGACGGGATAATCTAATATTTCGATAGTAAACACCTAGCTGCTAACCGTGTAGATTAGATGAAAGTTCTATACATAAGTTTTGAATAAGAAACTGCTTAATTAGATGGAATTGATATTTTTGTGACGAAGTAACCTCCACGTAAAGTTCATCGTTCAGACAAGTTTGACAGTCTTTACAAATTCAACAGTATATTTGTATTGCAGTCCGGATGAAACAAACCTCTACTAATTTCCATCAAACCATTAAGCATAATTTATTTTGTTTTAACAGTAGCGTATGAACATTTATTAACACTGTTCTTTCCACTTTTTATCATTGTAACATAAACGCAGGTATTAATTCACTCTCTCTCTCTCTCTCTCTCTCTCTCTCTCTCTCTCTCTCTCTCTCTCTCTCTCTCATATATACAGAAATTCATTATATTAATGAACTGCTATATAGTTAGCACAGGTACAATAAATCGTGTATTAGACAAGATTTAATTTATATTTAAATGAATGTGTTTTCAAATATAGGAACTTACTGCCATAAACTCGCCGTCATGGTTGACTGCCTTTTTTAAAAAATTCTGTTGAAACAATATCATTTTGAGATATCAAGACACCAGTTGTTCCTTGAGTATGTGCATGACGAGCAAACCAAGATATTTTGGCGCATATTACATGAATGAACAAAGATACAAAATAAACAAACTTTACAAATCTAATTTTTATATTAACACACATTATATGATATTAAATACATGTCAAAATGTATTTTGTGAAACACTTCTGTAATATTTATATTACGTTTGTCATATATTTTGAGAACCAGCTATTATTTGTTTAGTTACTTGGATTACTTCATAGCACAAATGTATACTAATTTGGTATTTGCCAATATCGGTGTTACTCATTGTTAGTTTCATACTTTGTAAACTTCCATTGAATATGAATTGATAGCAGAATATGCGTCCCTGTTTCATTTCCTTCCATTGGCAACGTGTACAAAAACACTTTTGTTTAAGCTGGAGTACGCATTTTATCAAAATAAACAAAAAAGATGGATATCAGGAAATACATTATTGTATTCATTTAATGGATAAACTACTCCGTTTTGATGTTAAGATTAAATAAACTGTAATATTATTGAAACATTCGATCTACACACCCATATTAATGTCGGCTAATCTTAAATAAAGTTAGCTGTATCTTTATGTTTCAAATCGCGATTCATATTAGAATGTCAATTTGATTAGTTTGTGCTCGAGCCAAAACTCCTGCCCTGAATTATGGGTAATTCTCTGAGAGGTCATACATAGTTTATCTAGCATTGTACTGCATTACTGGTATGTTTTCATTCTTACTTACAAAGCATGCAGGAAATTCCACCATAACATCTGGTCATAAAAGCTAGCTGTACAACCTTTCCTCACTAAAGTTTGCGTCACGCCTTTTCATCGTGTAATTAAATGTGAGGTTAATTTTTTTATTTCGTGCATTAGAATAATTTTTTACGATGTGTAATCTTCTGAATTTGAATGGTGGGATTTATTACGCAAGTATGCAATTTATATTATGTTTAAGTGAACATAACTATTTTGTATCAGTTAAACTGTGTTGCATACAAAACTGAAATCCATTTTTTGTCCTCACTTTTCATTTACTGTGCAATGTTTATTACCCATTTTGTATGGGGTTTTGTAAACATACACGTTGTGATGCAATCTATGTATACATTATATACAAGAGAAAATGAAGTTATGGTGAACCAGAAATACATTTACACCAGATTCAAAAATCATCATCCACGAAAAGCTGATTGAGCCTCATATAGATTTGTTACCACAACTCCATATATGGTGCCCTCGGTGAATCATATAGGTGTCAGACCTTAGTAATCACACAAGCTTTAAAATTATTAATGGCATAATCTTTTTTGAATATGTTTGTATTTGCTTATAAGATGATTCGATACACGATCACTGTATATATATATATATATATATATATATATATATATATATATATATATATATATATATATAGCATAATTTCACTTTATGAAGTTTAGATAAATACTGTTTCTCCTTGTAAATGATGACGTATATTTGTGTACCATTTGCCAAATTTAAACATGTGGAACACAGGCGTAACATGTCTACATACAAGAAATTAATACTGAAAATAATGAATCCAATCCATTTCAGTGTTCAGTTGTGATTATACTTGAGAGAGAATATGTGTTTTATCCACCTTAATCATCCACGATGGGAAATGAGCATATTTTCTATAACAAAACTAGTAATTCAGGCTTGTATTATAAATAGAAAAAATATTGGTGTATATTAAACACCTTGATGATTTAAAAATAATTTCAAACTTAAATCATACGAAGGTACATAAGAATGTTTTTAGTATTGTTAGTGTTAATTTGCAAAAAAGAAGCGAAACATTATGCTGAGAGGGAAATACAAGTGATTTATCATTGATTTACATGAAATAAGGTTGACCCATTATTGTTAAATGCACATCAAATCACAATAATATAATATTTACCCAATTAACATGCATGTTAGGTTCCCAATGATATGTTAAGTAATAAAGTTCACGCAGTGTGTTATTTGTATTTGGATTAGAAAAGTTACCTTGCTGACCCAGGTAACAATTTCATGCTTGTGTAACAATCCTTCGCTACAAGGCAATATATATTTAGTGACTTTTTCTAATATTATTGAAGAAGAGACCTCTCTACCTCTGTATATATATATATATATATATATATATATATATATATATATATATATATATATATATATATATATATATATATAGAGAGAGAGAGAGAGAGAGAGAGAGAGAGAGAGAGAGAGAGATAGCCTTGTAGATTTTTTGGCAAAATGTTAACTTGAATGAAAACAAATTACATCAAGTTACCCTCGCTCATTGTGCCTTTAAACGGTTAGTAATGTCTACATTTAGGAAACAAATACATCATATCATACACCAGTGAAGTGGAATCGTTTGATTGTAACTAGTTGGTTGGTAATGATTCTGAATGACAACTATGCCTAGTCTAAGATAGAACATCCCTCATCCACACATCCTATTCAAAATACAGGGAAAAGAAAGATCGTCTGCAACATTTACTTATTCTAATTCTGAAAATTGTCAACAATTTTCTTCTTGATCACACTAAAGAGTAATTTAACCTTACGTTGAACCACAAGTTAATATTGCAGCTAATTTGGTCAATATCACCAGAAACAACAGTTTTATATTGTGTTAGATGTCCAACGATTTTGTACGCAAATGGTGTCCAGCTAGGTTTTCGAAAGGATTTTATGGTGAAGTTTAAGGCATTCTTTGTAAATAACAATGATGCATGTTTATCGAGTGGTCAATGTACCAAAAAACACGTGCAACCGCTCGAAGATGTTTGTAGACACGGAGAGCAAGGTTTCGGCTCGATCACAAAATAACTAACTGGATACTCTAATGTGGATTGCGATTTAAACAATAAAGACATAAACCTGTTTGTTTAAGATTAACCTATGGGGATACAGGTATGTCACTGAAATGTATTGACAAACGACTGTTGCAGTAATGGCTACTTTATCAACAAAAATAAGAATCTATGTTTGAATAAACAATAGTCTGTTTCATCGACACACATCTCTCTTGATTGTTCTGTCTTTCTTCTAAATCAAAATTTGACAGCTTATTAATCAAAATCATGAAAAAGCAATGTTGGCAAATATAATATTCCTCTACATTTGGCTGTATGGTGAAGCCTATTTGATATATAATGTCTTCTCATCGAAACATACAACATATGTACCATAAATGTTACAGGCGTTTTTGAAGTTGTATGAAAGATAACAAAAACTGTACTAAAATAACACCTACATTTATATGTTACGAAAAGGACAATATTTTGCAAAATGAAAAATGGAAGGGAATGGAACTATTACATTTAAGACGACGTATGTTGTAGATTTGCATTTTACGTGGTATTGTGGAAACTGTATAATTGAGTTAAATCCCAGAGAAAGAAATCTGAAACTATATGTGAAACTGCACACATGATTGATAATACATTATTAGGATAGGCCCCAAAATTGGGATAATATGTATCTATGGTAATATGACAAAACAGTCGAATGGCCATTTGCAACCGACATAACTCTGAGAACCTGTTGTATTCTTTCTGACTATACAACATAATGTATACCTCCACTTATCAGTCCACATAGTAACCTTACGACATATAATTAATGCAGGCGTCTGTAACGTAATGATGAGTGTCGTTTTCATGCATATAAAACTTCTACGAAGGTTATGTTTCCTAGTGTAATTTCCAGAAACATGTCAAATGACTTATGGAACAGTCCATACAACTAACTGTTGCTAACTCATACCGTTGTCTAATGTGTTGGTCTCATTGAATGATGTCACTATATTTTATATAATTTCAAACGTATGTGCATTTTCTAATATAGTAGACACATACATTTATGAAGAAGAACAAAAATGTTTCTATACCATTATGTTTACAGCTGCTTTAACGGTAGATCTATAGACCAAATATATTGTTAGGTTTAGTGCAGATTAAACTAACAATATAATAAATATCCTTATATTTGTCTTCCCACTTAATCTATGTAAATTGAAAGAATTGTAAAAATCAACCATTACAGTGCTTTACGTATTCAATTAAATCCAAATAGTACTTACAGCAGCATAGAGAGCAAACCCACCTACTTTGGGAAATCTCTGTTTGAATCTAAAGCTAATGTTACGCCGAAACCTCTAAGTAACCGATATTCTCTAAATGGGTTAGTTTATACGATAATTACGTTGTCTTAGTGTTTTCTTTTTAAAAAAGTATGCAGGCAAGTTTACCAGCCGTGACATTTATTTGTGGTCGCATCCTCTCTGTTGCTGTGAATCAGATCGGTTTCATATTCAAAGATTGTATCGCGTCCAATACAATATCTTGATCTAGGACTATGTAAATTTATTTTCGTAAATCAATGTGAAATTGACTGTGCTCGCGAATAAAATGTTTTCAATTTAATCTTATCCATATCTCCACTATACCAAGTCGGTTGAATATTTTGCAGAGTATGTGTATAAACGTCATTATATACAGCTAGAATATTACCGGTATCTCTGATACGTTTGGTATTTGTGTAATCCGTTGAGTAACATAAATCATGTCTGTGTTTTTTATGTCTGCCTCTGGAAAATATTATTGCAGGATTTGATTGTGCAGCATTACGTCGACGTACAAATTCATCAACAAATTGCGAAATGTATCGCGTAGATTGTGTATACACACATTATAAAACAATATTTTCTTAAAAAGACTATACTCATTATGAGCATATATGTGGGATTATAATAACCAAACTGAACATTTCAGCTAATGTCGTTATCAATATACGGATTATGTGCTGGATCTTTTCTTATTACAATTATATTTCAGTAGCAGGGATATAATATTTTATGTAAATCGTTTCATGATACTTTTTTCATCTGTGAAATAATTTTCTAGTTTTGATTCTGGTGGTCTTTGATATTCTGGTGACATTTCAGGCCATCCTTAAACCAATCGGATTGATGATTGATAGATATCTACAACATAATCTAACGAGTTTTTTTCCATCGCAGTTGATAATGTTGCTTCTTGAACAATTGTAGATATTTTTTTATTGTTTTCCTGTAATAGAATGTACTCTGCGATTCAATTAATAATGTCTGTGTTCGATCTGATAATTACTCGTTGCTATATTGACAATTCGCCAGTCAGGAGTTCCAATTGGCTTATGTTTATTTGCAAATGCTAAAGAATTACTCGCATGTAATGAATTTGTTGGAATATTTGGCCATGTATGATATACTCGTAATTGTGCAACCGAATTTACTTTTACTAATAATGAAGTTGGAAAGTTAACGCTAAGTCCAGAAATGGTCGATCTTGCTGATATCATAAACGTATATCTCTCTCTCTCTCTCTCTCTCTCTCTCTCTCTCTCTCTCCTTGTGTTGGTTCCTTAGCCAGCAGACTAATTGACCACAATGAAACGTAGGGAATGACTATGATACCAATAATAGTATGTTTCTGCTCCACAAGCCCCGCCCCTTCCTGTGTTTGTTGGTCTTCATTACTCTAAACATTCCCCGTCAATAAACAACATATCGGATTTTCACAAATGTCACAAACCAGACCATTGGAGAGAGAGAGAGAGAGAGAGAGAGAGAGAGAGAGAGAGAGAGAGAGAGAATATCGTATATACAGTTTTGTGGTCAGTTACAGCTTCAGTTACAGTTTCTTAGCCAGAGTAAGTTTTCCAGAAAGACATTACTGATCAAATGCAAATTTAAAAGAAGGTGGGTATTATATGTTTATCTGACTATACCTTTTTTCACCGTGCTGGGCAAAAAGGAACAAAAGGTTGTGAACTCCGATTTCAAGGGGAAAGCTAACATTGAGAAATGCAAAGTAACAATTTTCCAGGAATAAAGGTTCTAAATTACTGCAGATTTTAGGATGAAAATTATAGTTTACTGATTTTATGACGATTACAGCGTTAAATGCATGAAGATACTTATACAAAACTGGTTCATTTTGAGTGCTATTAATATTCTGGCAGCGTAAAATGAACAAGAAATTACAACAAAGATGGAAAATGTTTATTTAACAGACAATATCCATGAAAAACGGCTTCACACAATGGATTCAGGTACCATTTGGAATGGCGGTTGATATCTTCATTATGAGACTCACATTATACCTGTTTAAATCTGTATTTAATCAGCCTGGTCTGTTTCGTTATATTAGTTTTATAAAAGAAATACCGAAACATAGACAGGCATACTATTGGATAAATCCTAGATTACAAAATCTAAATTATATTATATGTTTTATAATTATACATGCATCCAATCTAATAACTGGCTGGACAAAGATTGATTGGAACATCTGTGCAGTCAAATTCAGCTATCAGAATTTTCGAGAGCTCTTTATCAGTGGTGAGGAATTCATAAGGATTATAGTAAAAGCAACTGGAGCTGACCAGTTCTCCGTTGCTGTCTACAGATCCTACAATAAAACAAAATTAAAACAAAATATAATAAACATTCTAATATGTCTACCTCTTTGTGAATAGTTTTGCTTTTTAGATCTTTAACATTCTTTTATGTCTGTATACGATCTATTTTCAATTTCCTTTATATATACCTTTGAAGTGTCTACCCATTATCAACACTTCAATAGTTGAAATTTATTTTATCAATGAACCGGTTCACATTACTATTTCAAACTGTGTGCTGTTCACAGAAAATGCACCATTATTAAACCAATATGACAAAATAATAACCATCCATGCCTGAGAAACGTGTCGAAAACACCAAGTGTAACTGTTCCTTATAATAGCAAGGATCTACAATTGTTATATATCTAATATTCGTTTCTTCTCAATCAAAGTATATATTAGTTTATTGTTATACTGACAATCAATTATCGTTTTAATACAATTGCTTACACAAGAACTGAGATGGCAATGTAAATCAGTACTAACACTACCACCTGAATGTTATGAGACAATATACTTGATCAAAGTAAGAAGCATGTACCACTGATAAATAGTCATACTATTAATTTATTCTCGAAATCAAGGACCATGTGGGCCACGTCTGGAAATATCATCATAAAAGTTCACAATATATTTGTATAATGTTTGCTCTTGCATCTAAAGTCGAGTTGAGGAAAACAAATATAACAGCAGTTTAATATGTAACTCCGATAAGTTTTATTGGAAAGATGGTTTTCTCAAATGTATATATCAGTATAGGTGAAAATCGTATAGTCAATCTGAACGGATTACTCTCGTTTGGAATCATGGACGAAGGGAATTGAACCCAATCCAAAGCAAATTGCAACACTTTGAATCTGGATTAAGAAGAGGAACCACTTCTCAGAAACAAGAATATCGATTAAAATACTATAGTTTAGCTTCTTCATTTACATGTTTTATTACGATTAACGTGGAGAATAATTAAAGAAGAAACACGGCAAAAACCTATTAATTAGGAATAGATCTTTTAAAGAATTCCAATCTATGAATCTTCAGGCTCAATAAGGGATTTAGCAGGTGCTATATATATATATATATATATATATATATATATATATATATATATATATATATAAAATCAAAATCATGTAATAAAACGTCTTTCACGTTCAATGAATCTGACACCTGTGTTACAATACTAGCTTATACCGTCTCTTTAAGACATAATACAAAGTGTATTAAGAAATGGAAAGCTTCTGATACATATTATTGCTCTCTTGCACATTAAGAAAGGACTCAGTTACATTGACGGTTTTGAGCTGAACGTCAGAAGAACACCTTACGCAACAAACCTCGCTCTTAACAACAAAACGGGGAAAAAACTCACACTGTGTATACGATTATATGACAGTGGATGTCTAATTAAAGTTTTAAACAATGAAAGAATCAAAATATAGGATATATATTAAATATAGAAATTGGAAGAAAAAAAATTCTATATAACGTCTTTCACGTTCAATGAGTACGACACATTCATCATTCATCATTCATCATTTTTGATTCATTCAGGCAGTGGACACCGAGCTGACAAGACCGGGACAGCGGCTATCCAGAGTGAGCATGGCGACAGTGAGATTAATTCTACCAATTAGGATTGCTTAAAAGAAAATGCACCCATACGAGTAGAAAGAAGCTGTAGTGTATGAGAAAAACTCCACTACATTAAAAGACTTCACCACTGAATAACGACCAGCCACCAGAAGTTAGACTGCTGCAAAATCCCTACATACTGACCAAGAAATGGCGCCACGTAGAAGAACCAAGATGGCTGCCCAAGCACGAGGCACAACGAGGCGTCACTATTGCTTGGGTGAAAATGGAGGGACATCTCGTGGAAGCAGAAATCATTTCCACAAACCACTACTCTGCATAGTAGACGATACAACTTAACCAGTCAGAAGGGAAACAGGAGGATACAGATGTACGTGCTGTGACTTCCACCTTCTGCACCCCGAGTCGACGACAGCGGAGCAAGAAGTCAAGAGTTACATTGCCATTTCACTGTACTGAATAATAGGGGACTCATTTGGTATCGAGTACCCCTCTTTGACTAACTATTTGGCCCTGAATAGACTAATTTAACCTTTTTGGCGCTGCCTTCAATAAATTTATAACCAAACTAACCTACCATTGACTACACTATTATATGTCGCTTAGACATTTTAATTTTAAATTTTTAGGGATTTTGTATGTACGCTCATGGTACTAAGTCCCTTTATTTTGATAGGATGATTAATAAATATTTATAACTCAGATATTTGACTAATTGCACAGGTGGCTTACACATTATTGGTTGTTAGGCTGTCCATTAGTACAACTGGACTAAATACGACGCATGAGCGCGTGCTTGGCTCTTCGCCTCCCTTGCTGCCTGCAGCAGTAATTACGCGTGCGTGCACGCCCGATAACTATGCAGATACAGGCGATATGAGAAAACTATTTTTCTCTCGCTTTTCCTCACTGCTATTGCAGACAGTTAGGCATGTCAGAATAGAATGATAGGGTGGGTGTGTGTAGGCTCTATTCCTACCCACCCAAACGGCCTTTCAATCACACCGTGCCAGTACAATTATTGGCCAGATGTGACGGCCAAAATAAATAGGATTCTCTGAATCCATAAACGCCTGTAGGGTGCGCGGCACAATTCCCACCCTCAGGATTAATTAATTAACCTTCCTTTGAAGGACAAACTAGTGCTAAGAGCCCCAGGGACGAAGCACTCTAAGCAAATCTTCATCATCATCAATGAGTACGACACCTGTGTTTCTGTCTATTGCCTATCGTCTCTGTGGAAAAGCTGCTGATACGCATTGTTGCTCTATTACACATTAAATAAGAGCTCAGTTATATTTTACGGTTTTGAGTTGATCTCGAGTAAAACACCTTACGCAAGCAGCCTCGCCACTTACCAACAAAACTCGAACTGTGTAAATGACTATAGGACGATAGAATCTAATTAAAGAGTTAAATTATGAAAGAATCGACACAGAGTTGGACGCCTACTTAGAGTCATACATCATTTTTGTTTTTAAAGTTAATATCTTACCAGCAATAACATAATCGAAGCCGTCGGTCAAAATGCCTCCACAATCAGAGACTGCCTCTGGAAATAGCAGAGAGCCCTGACGATCGTTCATGGACATTTTCATCTCTTCCTCCTAAAGAGATAATGTTAATACGCTGTTTAAAATAATATGTCAAGTTTGCTATTCTCTTTTGCGAATTTTATAAAGAAACAAGAAAACAGTTGTGAATTTCAATCGTATGATGAACTCTTGAACTGCTAATTCTTCTTCGCGTGGAGAAGAAATAGCTGAATTATTCTTTAAATACGTTACAAATAAGGTTTCTTCAGACTCTGGTTTTAGAAATAATCAGTTATAATAATAATAATCGGTAATGGTTATTAGACGGAATGAGCTGCATTTGAATAGGTTTTAACACGTAATTTATATTTTAGCTAATGATATAAACATGATAAACACCAAGCTTCTTACTAATCCATTCAATAATTATGTTATATTTTGTCATGCTTCATTGTACAATTTATACAGAAAAGTGAAATCTGCTGCAGCATGCTTGACACAATAATTAACAGCAATTGATATATAATTAATATATTTTCTACCATAGTTCATTAAACATATAGTATTTGAGGCTTCAAGGTGAATATTCACAACTCAAACAATTGTTCAGTTGGTCTCCATAATCATGAACATTTATATATGTGTTTTAGAGAAAGTAAACAGACTTTCTATCAAAATGAAATAAGAAATTTTATCGTTAGTTGCTACTTTTGGTTGTAATTATTTAATACTGAAAACTTCAATATATTGACTTACACCCACCCAAATTAAGATGAGTGAGTGATTTCTGTTAAAAAAACATTTAATTTTCTCATTTCATTGATCGATTATAATCTCTAACTAAACCTAATCCCAACACTGTCATTGTCACCATCGCGTTTTAAACCCAAGTTTGTGTTGTTCTGACAAAAGGAACGATGTATTTCATAGCTTTTCATGAGCACCAGACAACTTTGTAAATGTCCTTGAATCTGTGTCTTAAAGGCATATTCTTTCTTCTTCCTGTCTAAACGTTCTTAAGAGAAATATTAGAATAGGACACTGGAGATATTGAATGTAGCAGATGAATCGATTACGTTTTATGTATTGATAGCTTTAATATTACATCAACCTTTTATTGAAAGGCGACTATTCCTGTAACCGGAAAATGTCAGTGAGGAGGCAATTAATATATTGTTACGTGCTTAAGCTCCAATAAGCACCAACACAGAAAGAAGTGAAAATAACAAGCTTGTAAAATTGAACAGTCAATTTATTAAGTACAAATATTTTCATCAGAAAATAAATAAATTTACGGTTTTAGAGAAATAAGTCCAAAAATAATCCAATATAAAATTCACAAAAATAATCCACTTATGGAATGCAAGTGTCTTGATCAATAAATGTCCTAATAGTTCCCGGTTCGAATCTTCACGATGTAATCCGATATGGACGACGATGTCACCTGATTTAGTTAGTTCTTCTTTTTTTTAATAATAATCCAAATGAAAATCTATGAGCACGTATTCTTTTCCAGATACATAAAATAATTCCTCTTGCTCCAACGAATTGACAGAATCACCAGTACACGGTAATTATAAATAACTTAAAAAGGAAAACACAACTTAATATTACAAAAGCCCAACATCTACTAAATAGCTCTCTCCTAAAACATGGTTTATATCTCTGCTTTATACGTAAACAAGGGATCACGTGATTTTCCCAGAAGGTCACAGAAAGAACTTACGATCATAAAAACACGTACGCATAGAATGACCTAGATGAAAATCAGCCTTTTCTCTCTCTCTCTCTCTCTCTCTCTCTCTCTCTCTCTCTCTCTCTCTCTCTCTCTCTCTCTCTCTCACACACACACACACACACACACACACACACACAAGAACTAAAAATAAAAAAGATGTCCTTGGAAAACAACCAATCATTTCCAAGGCCTAATTATCTGACAATTAAAAATAAATTATTTAAACCAAATATACGTAACGACATAATATATATATTAGGTTTGAAAATCAATAAAAATGACAATAATAGGGACAGCTTGCTTACAATGCAATCAATGCGTTATAAATCAATAAATAAAATTGGTATGTTTAGTGTGTATTTTTTAACATTGATTTTTATTGTTTTGTTGACCGGACTATAAGGTGCCAGAGAGTGGTGTAGTATGAGAGAACTCTATTTAAAAATATGTACATTGCTGTCACTGTCTGACATCATTTAATGAGACGCATGTTACGGAATATTGCCGTCCATTGGATCGATCAGTTATAGCGATTTTCAAATTCAGATGTGGAAGGAGTCAAATCTAATAAAATGCAATTATTCTACAATTTCTATCGCGGTAATATTGGTGGGTTGAGTGTAATTGTAAAGTCACGAGGTTACTACAAATGTATGATATAAAACTAAACACCTTAGGAGTAATACCTGGTTTAGGAGCATATAAACAAACAATATTAATCATGAAAATGAAACGTACAACAACTGAATCCTTTCAAAGAGTCGCAAAATAGTTTGTTTGTCTTCCATTTTATTCTTTTTTAATTGAAAATATTTTCCGGAATGGAAAGTATAACTTTATAATTTAAATTATTTCTCTGGACGAAATGAATCATCTTTATAAAATTAAAATATATAGAATTAATTATGAAGTTACAATTCAAGTACCCAACGAAACCAATAAATGTTTGGCAGTCTTTAACAATGCTAAAGAAAAATATATAAAACAAGTCATCATCATCAGTCTCTTGACCTAGTGTGGTCGTTAAAGCACTGTGCTGCTGAACAACTGACCAGTTCCCTCCACTTGTCTAGATCATGTGACAATGCCTGAGTGTCCGCTAAACTTTTCCTGGTCCATTATGTGATGTTGTCACTCAACTTTTTTCTCTTTCTACCTCTCCTACTACCTTGGATATTACCCTGCAGTACTGTTGTGGCATGGCTATTCCATTTCAGCCTTCTCTTTTTCACAGTGAAGAGGAGGCCTTTTTAATGACCTACAATCTGCTTGATGGTGTTAAGCGCTTCCTCATTTGTGATGTGGTCCATATAAGAGATGCCAAGGATTGTTCTGTAGCATCTCATATGAAGTCCCTGGATTCTTCATTGTAATTCTGCTGTCAGGGTCAAGGCATCACATGAATAAAGAAAGATTGAGATGACTAGTGCTCTCAATAGTCTGATATTAGTTTTCAGACAGATATTATTGTCTCTCTAGATGGGTCTTATCTTTGACATAGCTGCCTTTCTTTGTGATGCTCGTGACAAAATTGCTGCTCCCGATCCCTCTTCCGTGATTAAGGAACCAATATATTTGAATTGGCCCACTGTTTCCAGTTCCTGTCCTCTGACTTTAATCTTGGTTGAGATTTGTTTGCCACTATTTGTCATCAGCTTTGTCTTCTCGGCACTTATCTCCATGTCAAATCTGGAAGATATTTCATCCAGGTTCTTCACTAAGGTGGCAAGCTCAGCTTCACTTCACTTCTTGCATGTCCATCGATGTCGTCTGCAAAGCGTACCTGTACTTTGCACCATATAACCAGGCAAATGTTACATACAATGGATACAAATTTATATGTTGACACTAATAATTAGTATCTACAACACATTTCCTACACCTACTCATTTAAACTGTTCTTTGGTTGCTTTCTACCATCGGTAGAATTAGACTGTTGCTAATGTAATAAATATAGTCTTCATTTTGCATACTCTGTCCTTCATCATCAAACATTGCATATCAGAAACAGAATTTAAGCAATGAATGGACTCCATTGTATATGACAATTAGATTTATGTACTCACTTTTAATGTGCTTGACACATCTAGCATGTATCTTCTATATGCAGTATCTTCTACTTGGTGAGGTTGCCCATCTGAGACACGTGCCAGTACAACTGCAGTACAGAAAAAAGTTTTGTAATTTAGTTCCCTAAGCGATGCATTAAAGCACTGCAAATTTGCCTATAATGACTGTATGTGTGTGCGTGCGTGCGTGCGTGCATGTATGTAGATATTTCATCCGGTTTTTCAAGTTCGTCATAAACATTAACGTAAAGTGAATGAAATAGAAATAAATTACAAAATAAATCAAAACTAATACGTCTATTAACGTGTATATACATATTATCGCATGAAATACATTAAAACCATGTAAACATATTTCTTGAAAAACAACAGAGTTGAGATATTTGTTTATGTATATCTTGCGTTTCTTAGACGTTTGATTATTGCTTCGTGATACAACGTAAATATATATGATATATTGTGTTAAATTCGCAACATTACCTTTCACGTAGTAACTACAATGATTTGATGTATTTGCTGGAATATATTTAAAACTATTATTTGGCAACTTTAACTTTTTGTTCACTTGAACGATGGAAGAATGGTACCTACTAATAAAACTTGTGTCAACTTTTACTTCACTTAATTTTACTGCTGTTTTAACGTGATTTCAATTTGTATGTTAGTGAATATATCCAACGACGTAGACAGGAACTTAATATCCATACGTTGCAAAAACGAGTTACAATTGTGCATTTGTATATTTCAAATTTTTTGAGGAGGTGATTTGTTTCCAAGTAACAAAAGATGACACATTTCCATGTACAAATATTGCTTTCCATCTCGTCTTAGTTATCAATTCAATTTTAGTTTTTAAAATTAATAATGTTAATTAAGAAATTTACTTTCATCTTGTCAACCTTAAAATGTCAGTTAACCAACCAGCCCACCCATAAACATGGTCATATTCTAGACTGGAGTATTCATGGGCATGATGGTAATATTCTACGGTAACCTTCATATCCAAAATATATGCATCAGCTCAAATCTTGCCATCTGGACGTATCAGACCCTAACCCTCCACCTTGATTTGCTACTAAGAAAAATCGTCTTATGATGAATAGAACCAAACTAATGCATGACATCTAAACATACCTAACAACTTACTTACCTCACACAGCAGAACAACTAAATAACAACCCGTGTTCATTGTTCGAAAAAGATGCCCCATCAAAGTATGCTCCGTGGTATAGCAGTGTTAGAAACCAGCGTTACATTCCTAAATGACATCGCCGTAAAGCAGTGAGGCTATGGCTTTTCACCAGACTCAAAATTCATAAACAATTCTATGAAACCGCTAAGAAGAACGTCGAAAACATAGTCCATTTATTTAGCCAATTTACCCCACTAAAGTACTAAGATCATACAGAGTTCCAGCAGCTTTCGAGATAACTAACAAACTAATGTCATGGAACAAATGCTCAAAATTTCCAACTACCGTCTCTCCAGTACACTTTTTGGACCTGTTCGCAAATTTCTTCCGTGACAGGATAACAACTATTAGAGATAAGCTTGACAACACAATTTCAATTGACTCGTCGTTATCTTACAGTTGCGATGCAGAATTTCAGTGACAACCGTTAGCAGCAGCTGAACCTGTCTCTATGGATTTAGTAAGGACAATCCTGATGAAGAGTGCACCAAAGTCAAATTAACTTGATCCAATTCCGGCATCACTGCTACTTGATTGTTTAAATCCAATATTGCCTTCACTAATTGATTTTATTAATACCTCTGCCTCATCCGGCGAATTCCCATCATTTTTCAAAACTGCCTTTGTAAAACCTCTGCTGAAGAAACCAACACTCGACCATACCGATTTAAATAACTACAGACCACTTTCTAATCTCTCGTTCATATAAATAATCTTAAAAAGGTTATTCTAACTCATCTTGTGTCTCATCTGAATTCACAGTAACTTTAGCAACGTACAATCAGTATACCACCCTTATCACATTATTGAAACTACTCTTCTGATAATAGTTAATTATATTATTATTGATAGCGGAAAGAGTACAGTCCTCACCCTCCTTGATTTGTTTGCAGCATTGGACACCATAAATCATGATATATTACTACACCATCTCTTGCATGCATTTTTGTATTCACAATACGGTCTTACTGTCGTTCAAGTCCTAATTAGTCAACAGGACACAAATTATATCTGCAAAAGGACTAAACTCCAGCCCAGCTGATGTTTTGGTGTTCCACAGGTGTCTGCTCTTGGACTGTTTCGCTTCATTCTATACACTCATCCGCTCTTAAGTGTCAAAGATCATCAAGTGTCTCAATAATTGTACGATGATGACACACAAACATACAAATCTAGCCATTCAACTGAAGTTGATGCTATCATTCAAGGAGTAGAGAGGTGCATTTCTGATGTGAAATCATGGATGACATGTAACAAGCTGCAGACGAAAGATGATAACCTGAGGCCATTCTGATGACAACACAATAACTTTTAATTCCCATCCTTTATATCAAACAGAAAAATATCTTCAACACAATAAGTAACAATGGATGCTGAGATTACTCGAACTAATACGTTTGCTTTGTTTTTTCTTCAGTTGACCAATGTCTAAGCTAAACTTTATTATGATGTTTTGTTATGAAGGGGTCATAACCTTGTTTACAAGGATCAAACGTTGCCAAATTTTAAATGCATTACATATCCATTAGGATATAAATGAACTAGGTTAGGCTATTTACCAAAGATATGATGGTGCAAATAGCTCTTTGCAAGGTAGCCCCTCTATTCGTTCTTCCCTACCCCGGCATTGTCTCTTTAATACTGAAAATTGTAGGATACATTTACACTGCCTTATCTTTCTTTTAAGGGACCCTCAACCATCTATTTAAGATTTATATGAGACAGTTGTAAAATATGGTGACCATGCCCATACTGAAATCCTTTATTAAAACATTTCAACCCATCTGGCCATATCAAGGTTTTCGAATGCACATAGGATATGTATTTTATTTGAATAAGTATTTATTTTAAAAAAGCAAGTTACTTCTTCAAATTCATATATTTCATTTGCAATGATTTAAATTATACTAAGTGAGAGGTAGGTATTTTGAATGAATCCCATCAAATGTAGAAATCGAATTCACGTCGGACAATAACACTTAATTAGTTATACATTTACACATGTACCTGGAATTGTGATGTTTCAAATTTTTGGAATTGCCAATATTTACAAAAATCAAGACATCGAACTTTGAAGAGTTGTCCTTTTTTAAACATGCTGGAGCTAATGGTTAAATATATATTTTATTTTAAAATGATACAAATGTTAGATTCGAACATATATTGTAATTACCTTCGAATGTGACTGAAATCGTACTGATACATTTATTAGACTTGAAAAGCTCTCTGATTAGTTATGAACATTTGCGTGGTAGCCTTTATTTACGAGCAGAGCTTTGAATTTTCTACTCTTACATTGTACATTGTTTAAATGCTATAATGCAATGAGAGTCATCTTAATGTCAGGTTGTGGTCAGACATCAAGGAAAACATGTCTCGTATCTACCTTAATCATATGCGACTGGACCTGGGAATTATTTTATAACACGAACAGAAAGTACAAAGTCCTAGTACAGCAAAGTACAGATGGTATTACTTTCATATATCATCCCAGGAGAAGCATGGATGTTTCTTTACGATGTATGTATGTATGTATGTATGTATGTATGTATGTATGTATGTATGTATGTATGTATGTATGTATGATCGACAAATAAGTTTTTTTCGATTTACTAATATTTTTCTCTTAGTTACATCAACAATTATAAAATCAACTTCGGTATCGTCCAATATTAATATTGTATAGTGTCGTTAATAATCATATCGTAGTCCTTCGGTAAATTTGCTGATTATTCATCTGCCAGGATATTTGCGCTTCTACTTTATTCATCAATAAAATCAAGATTTTCATCATCGGAATATTTCTTTTCTTGGGGGAACCAAACAGCCTTTTGCTGACAATATGATATAATTGCTTCACTTCTTTCATGAAATATTGATATTTTTGCGTCGATCATATATCGTAAAAATACAATCGGTACCCAGTTCTTTTGTGAAAAGTGTCTAGCAAACTAGACATTACAAATCAGATACTGACCTTTAGCAAACTCGATTGACTGTATACAAGCGGATCCACTCAAGCCAAAATCCGGTAAATGGTCTGTTTAGCGCAACTTTGGTCAGATCGTGTGTCGGATGTCCAAATCTGTTAAAATATCAATAATCAAATATATCACTTTCAGAAAATCTTAAGGTTCGATTTCGTGGAAATATTGTTACCGTATTAGACAACGAACGTACATTATGATCAATAATTTCAATGAAGCCCCAGTTGGTTTATATATTTATTCGTACAAAATCTCCCCAGTTATCGTTTTAATTATTATAGGACATTTTTAATTTCTCTCCGAGCTCAGGAACATCTTTGATAGACGCTCTGATATCTTTAAATATTTCTTTCTTTATTTCTTTGTCCTAGATCTGTTTAGCCATTTCCACGTATCGCATATGTGAAATGTTCCGTTACTCGTTCAGCTACACAATTTATTTTTTAAAATTGAACTGGTTTTAAACATCAACGCTGGGTTTATCATTCAACGTATATACCCTATACATAACCGTAGTTATAATATACGTTCGTTCATTATATGATTTGTCAATACAAGTCAATATTGCTGGTTTGGAGGTTTTACACAATATAGTAGTTTTATCATTATGAATGATAGTGTCATGTTTGTCACGGATAATCCAAGTAGTATTGTCTGTTTCTGCTACAACAATAAATTTCATTTTCAGAATATATCTTTGATCGTAGAGATAATAATTAGTTGTTGCTGCTCGTTGGTCGTCTAATGGTAGTATCGATAATATCATTGTCACGTATGATTTTGAATGTTGATGAGATGCACCATAGTCACGAAATTCTTTCTTGGCGCCCATAATACTTCCATTCTAATTATTCATCGTTTCCACAACAACTCGCCTCAAAAAGTCATGTGCTCTTCTGTCAAGACCAAATTTGGTTTAGAAGGCTTAATTTATCTAATTCCTTAAACTTATCCATATTATAATAAAGAAAAATACATACATATTTATCTTGAAATATTATATATATATATATATATATATATATATATATATATATATATATATATATATATATATATATATATATATATTAAAACATGGAATATATGCACGTGGCTAAAGATAGGTTCTTCATCACTTAGTAAAAAAGCATGTGTAAATGAAATTTACGGATATCACTGACAAAGTGCACGTCGTTGAAGTCGAGGACCAAAACCGTGTTTGAAATGTTTTGTTGCGGTTAGATGAGAAACACGGTTGTGTGTACAATGAGTTGGGGAAAATTACAGAGAACTGAAAAGATATTTTGATAGAAAAAACAGACCGTCAGAAAGTTATAAAAAGCGTGGTAGACAAGATTTGAAAAAAATGACTTAGATCAAAAAAAAAATTAAGCAAACTAAATTATTATATAATGTAGCAATACTAGCTTTAGAAACAACCAATCAAGAATAATGTCATCTCGTGATGGTGCAGTCTGGCAATGTCTATAAAAAAAAACAGTTGGTTATATTAATAATATTAGTTATCTCAGATTATCTGTTGCAGAAGAAACATTATTTCTGTTATAGGTACGTATACGAGTGTTTTAATTGATTAATCGACGAAGTTTTTGAGATCGATCATATTGATTCAGATCCGAAAAATAACTCGTTTATCAATTTACAATTTATTACATAGTCAGAATTCTGTACGTGCTGAAATTGATAAATACCATACATTTTCTAGGCTTGTTAAATCTGTAAATAAGGTGACTGGTTTAAAAAAAAGTATTTCAATGTGTCCGTGCAGCCGACAAATATTTTTATATTCACCAGATTTCTGTTCAATATGTGGGAGACAATATTACCAGATCGGTGTTTTCTAAGTAATATAAACAACAGGTTATATTTCAATATGGTTGGATAGAAACAGTTGAAGAGAGATAGCTATGTCAAGGATACGAAGAGCGGTTTAAAATAGTTACCTCGCTTGCGTATTTGTATGTCATCATGACTAATTACTAAGAATCGCTATTTTTTTAATATATACAATAATAACATTTCTCAGAAATATCTGAAATTTCGATCAAAATATCTGGATGTTTCTTATTGATGGTATTCAATTTACCAGTAGATGATAAGTCGATTTGCACATTTTCGTGGGGTCAAAACTCAAAGATTCTCTGTTTGGGATGATCATTTTTTTATATTGTTTTCAGTTTTGCTCATGACTCAGCTGAAAAGCAATGACAAATTAGATAAAAACAACAATCATCTCATATTATCTTATGCAATAATTTATCATGACGTTAAATTTGAAAATCGTTAAAGTTACACCGTGCAAAAATGGTAAAACTAGAGACTGCTTTTTATAATTTTTATTACCATTTTACCCAACAAATTAAGGAGAAATCAGAAGAAAAAATAAATTATGTTACAACTATATATTTGGTTTTTTAATTATAATAATGCGATTTTCTTCTCGATGATAATTTTAGTATTTTAAGTACTATTTATTGCATAATTAGAATATATTTTAATCCGATCAAAATCAATCCAGTAATCTGCGTATTTCAGACTCTGATCTATATCAGATATAATTAAAATAACATGTTCTCGCAGCATTTCATTGTGATGATGATGAATTTGAATTATAGTGCTGTATCGCCCACTAGGGGCTCGTAAAACTGTTTTAAGTTTACAGCAAAGCTGGATAATTATTTATTTACTCCTGGGGGTGAGGAATGGTACCGTTTTCTCCAGGCATTTATGTACTCAAGGAGTACTATTTAATTTAGTCGTCATGTCGGGGTTGCTATTAAGTAACCATCGACCTGAATAGAGGAGTGAGTGGGAATAAAACCAACATACACTCAACCCTAACAGCCAATTATGTGTGTTAATGGTGTGCAATGGCACAAGTGGAACTTAGTTTCACATCTCCGCCATTTTGGAGCTATCCAAGTTGTGGCAATACAAGAGAGGTACCATTACGTTCAAGGATGTCGTACAGCCCGCAACATCGTGATTCCGTGCTTAATTCAAATCTGGTCCAGTTATTATTAATGGACAGGAAAATACCAATAATGTGTAAGCCACATATGCAATTAAATCAAATCAATGAAGTTGTAAAATTTGTATAACTATCTTAACTTTGCAATATTTCTAGTACAAACTGTACATTTATTAAGTCCCTAACAAGATTGAATACTAAGATGTATATGCGACATAAATAAGTGTAGTCACTGCTTGGTAAAAAAATATCTTGTTAATTTTGAACTTTGTACAAAAAAAATGGTCAAGTCAGGTTTCGTGAAATAGATTGTTCGAAAAGGGTTCTCGTACCATATGAGGGATCTGTTAACGAGGCAATGAAAGCAATCGGATTCGTTTCTGTGTTGCTTTTACTTGTCTGTTTGAGTAGCCCCTAACCCCTAATGTCAGGCTGCCATCTTGTTATCATGGTGTCCCAGCATATGGTTGTTCCCTCGGACCAGCCATCATTTTCCTTTGTCCTGGGTTCTTTGAAGTAGGTTCTCTCCTGATTTTTTTTTCTTCCGGTTTTGGTCCAGCGGTGATTTCCCTTTATGCAAACTTTCTTCCCCCTAACTTGGATGAACTCAGTGCTGTTTTGTGTTAATAGAATCTACAGCTCAATAAGCCCCAGCCATTATAGTTGAGTTGGGGGTCTATATGCCTAAAGGTAGATATAATTTAATTGCAGCCTTGTTCTGCGGGGCCTGGTATTCTCGGGCCTTTAGAATACTGCATACTGTCTAAATTGGGACCATGATATCGGGACACAACTGTATGATAGTCTGGTCTCAGACCATCTGCAATATTTAATTTTTGGCTTTTTGACTTTAGAACTTGATAGGTATTTGGTAATTAATATTTACTGGCAATGAGGCTGTATTGAGAGGAAAGTTAAAGAAGGTAATAGTGGTGAGCGTAGGTTCCTATACTTTTTGATGGGCTTAAAAAACACAACTTATTTGTTATTATTTGTTTGTTTATTTTTGCCTTTTACATGGTGTTTTCTATTCCCTAATTGTCTTCATTATCTATTCATTGTGTTGTTTGTTCCCCTATTACTTTATCTTTCATTTACTATGTTGACTTATTATTTCCGGAGTGATTTGATTACTCAAAGGGCTTTGAGTAATTTTTCCAGGTTCCCTAGTTTGTTTCTAGGGTTACTCGCGTCTTTATTTTTCAGTTTGGTTGCTCAGTCACCGTAGTGTATGTGGGTTCCAAGGATGGTTAAGATCTACCTGCTCATTCATGGTGGTGCTTCCATCCCTTGAAGAGGCTTTCATTTTTGATGATTACTTTTGTTTTGAACTAGTACTAGTTCTTCCTTAGTTTTTTCTTCTTTTTTTTCGCTATTATATTCTTTATTTTCCTATTTTCTAAAATTTCTCTATTAGCCCTGTTATTTTTAAAAATTCAATTATATTTTTGAACGTTGTTTGGGGGTTGATATTTGATAATTTAATTATATTTGGGTATGTATATGGGGTGGCTATGATTTGTTGTTCGGATCTGAATTGTTACTTTTCTTCTTGCTTATTCTACAATCATTAAAGATGTGGTGTAAATCTAACGGGGTGTTACAATTGTAGCAATTTATTTTATGTGGGAAGGGTCCTGTGTATTTTCCAAAGCTGTTTGCCAGTTTAATTTTTCCTAAGAGAATTCGACTGATTATTATTTGTTCATAGCCTGTGCGCCTAGGTGGTTTTCTATTTTTGTTTACTTCCTTGATGGTATTGTATAACTTTCTCCCTTTGTGACTTTGATTCCAATCTGTTTGACATTTATTGTTAATTAATGTGTTGATTACGCTGTATAGTTCATGTTGACTATATTCGAGTGCATGTAATTTGGTTCATTGAGTTTTTCTTTAGATTTCTGGTCTGCTAAGTCATTTCCTGAGATATTGTTGTGGGATGGAATCCACATGTATTATATGCTTAATTTGTTTATATTTATTTATTTTCATTATTGCGTTGGTTTTGTGTAAGAAATTCTTTCTAGACTTAGTGGTGTTATTTTGGATTGAGGTTATGACACTAAGCGAATCATTTATTATAACTGTCTTGTTTAGTTTGTTTTTCTCAATCATTTTAGTGCTTCTAAGATGCCCCAGAATTCAGCTGTGTATATGGAGCAGTGCCAGTAGTCAAGAAGATGCCACCCCATTTATTTATTCAGCTCAGGTATTACCATTGCTGCAGCTGTTTTGCATTTATTTATTCTTTTGGATCCATCTGTGTATATTCTGAGGCAATTTTGATATGAGTTGTTAATTTCTTCTAAAGCTAATGTTTTTAGATTGTTTGCTTGGTTTTCCTTGTTTTTTTAGTTGAAAGGTAGATATTTACTATATGTTTTATATTACACCAAGGTTCTTTATCATATGTAATCTTACTTTCTGCTATATTGATTATTGGTGTTATGTTATTCCAAGGCTCCTTGATATATGAGATTGCATTTTCGGCCTGTAATAACTATATTAGAAGTTGATATTTTAAATCATGAACTAGTTTTCCAATAAGGGGGGGGGGATTTTTCATAGTTGATCTGAAGGGTATATTAAAATTATTTGTTGCCTGGTAAGTTGGGTGAGTTTTTGGGTGTGTTGAAAGTCTGGCTGCATATTTTAGAATACATTCCTGCCTTCTTAGATGTAACGGCAGTTCTCTGGTTAAGATTTGCAGCTCAGCTAGTGAGGTTGATGGCAGTGCGCCAGTGCCAATCAGTGGATTTTATCTAATTTATTTAATTGACATTTGGGTGCCTTGTTATATATTTGACAGCCATAGTCTAGTTTAGATCTTAGTAAAGCCCTGTATAAAGTTAGGGTTGTTTCTTGATTTGCTCCCCACTTGGTACCTTTTAGGTTTCTTAGTAAGTTTAAGTCCTGATTACATTTTTGTACTTGTTCATCTATGTGATGTGCCCATTTGAGATGTTCATCATAATACATAACCAGAAATCGGGCAACTTTTACAAATGTTATTTCTTGATTTTGTATGGTTAGCTTAGGGTATTGTTTTTTATTTTTGTTATGTGGGGTAAATAGTACTGCTACCAATTTTGGTGCGATAGTTTGAATCCCCATTTATTTGCCCATTCTCCTATATTATTCAGATTATCTTGCATATCTGTTATAATTTTGTGGTTGGATGGGTTTCCTACTCTTCATAGTCCGCTATCATCTGCAAATTGCGATAATTCAACTTCAGGTGATGCCAGAGTTCTGTCAAGGTCGTTTATGATTAGATTGAAAAGAGTGGGACTGAATACACTCCCTTGTGGGGTTCCATTTTCAAGGGTATGTTCTTCGGAGTAAGTGTCTCCGTCATTGTGACTGTCATCATGTCAATAACAAATCTTCATTTACTGTTTTCATCATTAATTATGTCAACAATACATTATTCTGCCCCGACTGATTGCTGTTTAAATAAAGTTTTGATGGCATTTTCAAATACATCTTTGCTGTGTATACAAATCGTTAAATGTTAAAACATTCTATAATTAATCCGTTTGATTAATTGTAAAATTGCCAACTTGTCTAAATATCTTAAGATTTTATGATGAAATTTGTGAATGTTATGTTGCTTCCCGTTTGGGGTGTGGTGCTCCCAATTATTTAAATTAATACAGAAGACCCACCCTGGCTCGTTTTTGTCAGAAATTGAAGTAGTGATAGAGACATGCAAAGCTCTGAGCCCCCAGTCAGTGGTGTCGACAGTTAAATTAATGAATACACAAATTGTGAAATTTAAATAACAGCAATTTAATATAACTCAAACAGTAATTTGTCAAATACAATTCAGCTAAAATCATATCACTCAACCAAGTGACGGCCAAGTTTATCCTTTGAATTAGTGTGTGAAATTTTGCCTTCTGCCATGAGTCCTACTCATCTGAATGTTTATTCTTTTCTTTTCCTTTGTCTCCCTCCGCTCCCCCTTCAACTTCTCTCTCTGTTCTTCCTTCTTTCCTTTTGTTTCCCAGAGACACGGACCAACTGCTGGGGTAATTCCCACTGGTCCCTAAAACATCTTCTCTTTTGTCTCTTAGAGACTCGGACTACTGCACTGAGTAATTCCGTCTGGTCCCTAAAAGCTTCTAAAGAACACATACAAGGACATTAGCAAAGCATATTCATTTTGCTATGTAACTCACACTAACATTAATATCATCAGAATCAGATTGGCCAATACCGTGTTTGGTCACACATTCGTGCCCATCGAAATACGCATTCTCCCTGCCAAGTGTACAAGGTATATATATATATATATATATATATATATATATATATATATATATATATATATATATATATATATATATATATATATATATATATATATATATATATATATATATATATATATATTCTCACTCTATCTTATTATATAAACAATATCATACAATCAGATGCATTTATGTACGTTGCACCTCTACAAGTATACACAGATATGCACCTATCCATGCGCTGATATATCCATACACATGATACTCCTACAAGCATTCACAAATTGGCAAATTCCTATACTAATGTTGCACACCGCAACATTATACAAAGTTTATAATTCAATTCAACTTTTGCAATTCTATATCAAATGAATAAATATATGAGGTTACTTCGAATTAACTCAATAGCGAATTACAATATTAATTCTACACATCACATTGATCATATCTCAAAATACACATGTATATCAAACACTACGAATGAATCAAACTACAATGGCAATTCTACGTACTGATATATAATGCAATAATTAAAGTACACTTTACTTTGCAGTAATATTCACAACAATCGAGCAAATAATAACTAACCTGTTTCGAAGCTCCCGTTTATACCCAGAATAAGAATCCCGCCAATAACGAACGGTCTCGGAGTAGTTTAATTTGCATTACGTCCCGCAAAATTATTATAATATTTACATTTCGGTTCTCAAGATGATATATTTAAACTAGAGATTCTAATGTTTGGCACGCTTTGTTTAATTCCGATTGGAGGTTGGTTCATAATGGTCCGACATCGCCCCTCCCAGCCGTCCGTCAAGGATGTTTACGATACAATTTGATGATCGATTGTTCCAAACAAGACATCGTCACTTACCTGTGAACAATGTTACGTAACTGGCTTTGGCAAAACAACCCACGAGTCTCTGGTTTATGGCTATGTCAATTAATTGGCCGGACACCTTCATACATTTTGACGGCAAGAAATTATAGCCTCAGGGTCTAACATACCCACGTTGAAATTGGTTTCTTCTACAACGTGACAATGTTCATTGATCAAACTTGATGTCTTGAGTGATGAATTAAGTTTGAAATGTATCATTGATAATAACAGATTATCACATCGTAGATAAACCAGATAAATGGGTTTTTCCACAATAAAAAACCAGGAAGTACTTGAGGTGTATATAGAATATATCCTTGCTGAGCTTGATTTCATTCTTAAAGATTCGTTTGATAGCTACCATCACTTACATCACAAATAAGATTGACTGCAATCGTTGAAACAAGATAACTAGGTGGAATTTCGGATTTACTAGACAACACAATTGTTGGTGATACTGACTTGTTAATTAAAATAGAAATAATAATGATAAGGACTTTGTATTGCGCCTAATCATTAGAAGCTCAGAGTTTTACAACATATGTAATGATATGAATACATAAAACACAAACACAGACACCATGAAATTAGAAACATTAAAAAAGTGCTGAAAATATTTAAGGTATGAAACATTATTAGGTCTTCAAGTTTGTTCTTGCATAGAAAAGGTGAGTTTTAAGAGCACTCTTGAAAGGGATCACTGTGTCATTGTGTCTAATTTCACTGCACTGGAAGCATTCGGTTCTTCCCATCAAAAGCACATCGCACATGCGGCATTGGATGAACCACACTCACTATTTCAAAATACTGAACATACACACACGAACACACACACACATAACCCGATTATATGTATTTAATAATAAAAAGATTATTAGAATTCCGTGACCATCGTTCATGTTAAATTTGCAATTCCTGGTGAAATATGCCTGTTGCCACCGTACGGATCATTGTTATACCTGAGAATACCTGCTGATGTGGCTATGCTTCAACAATTCTAAGAATGTTTTAGTTGATATGATCATTAACTAATATTTGATCGTCGTCATAAAATTCTGGATGTACAATATTTACTAAATCCAAATAAAATGTTAAATTAGGTAAATCAGCCTCAGATACGAGCATTTTCTTTAAAAGCTCTTGTTTGTTATCTATTAAATCAATAATGGCGTGTACGAGCCTATTTTTGGAAAATCAATATTATTATTGATTTTATTTATTAGCTTTCTGGTTCTCATTCAGATATTTTCTTACGTAATTGCAAAATTTATCGCATAGATTTTATATACCCACATTATAAAAGAAAATAATATTTTAAAGGTTATTTAATTAAGTTGAGGATATGTGAGTGTCTATAATGACCAAACTAAAGCATTAAGCTTATCTCTTAATCTTTAAACGGTTTATGTGTTGGATCTTACTCATAAACAAGCAGATTTCAGTATCAGGGGGGACAAAATTCTATGAATTTTTTTTCATAATTCTCTTTTTCATCTGTGATTCACGCCCCTGATAATACCTGTTCTGTTGCATATTGATTGGACAGCTCATTATTTAAGTAGGTGGTAGTTTAGCAAATAATTTAAGATACCAATTTGTAAATGAAACCGAGTCTTTGTTTTCTTCAGGTTTCACTTCAAATGTTACTTCGTCGATTTGATCAAGTATTACTAACATAGATCCAAAAGATTTTGTTAGTGGATAACGCTGGAGAATTGTAGTATATATTGTAAATACTGCAACACCTAGTACTGAGAACATGTATATACCTCTAACTTAAGCGCGTTGTTTAATAGTTATTAGGTGGTGACCATAATATTTGTGTATACGCTACAGTATACACTACATTGTCGGTAATAAATTGTAAAGTTACCAAGTTTATTATCAGTGACTGCTGGGATTCCGTAAAACTCGGTAATGTTTCTATTTACATTTCGACGAAAGCTCACGAAGGTGTTTATGTGAGCAGTATGATAAGATCTAAGATTGCTTGCTTCATTATTTATTGCTGTTAACGAGTTCATCATTCTATCATCAACGTGGTAGCATCATTGCTTGATTCTCCTTCTCCATGACTAGCAATTGTATTATTAGTCCAATTGAGAGAAGTTATTGTATCACTGGATCTTTGTATTCGATTACTAAAATTATTTGATAACGTTGACATAGTAACACCGGGTTTAATGTTTCTACAAATGTCACACAGAGCTATATTATGTTCAGTTACTCCATTCATTCTGACGATAATATATTGTAATGATATTGTATCGTTTTTTTAAGCTAACTTTTCTTATCTTGAAATACAATAACTTCCTTTGAATCTACATTTGGAAGATTTAGTAACTCGGATATTTCAACACTAATTATTTTATTTATATTTTCGTGCGATATTTAGTCAGTAGCATGTGTTTGCTTTGTGGAAGATCGTCCGTAAATGGCTACCATTATATGTCAAATATCTGTTTAATATGGTACCGAAAACCGGTTTGGTTGATTTTGATACAGCGTTAAGTACTGCAATTGCTTCACGGCCACATATTGGCGGATTAGTTATTGTCCGTGTTGGTAATGTTGAATACCAGATTGGAGTTTGAAATCTGCCGACATATTTAAATACTATTTTGGTTTAGCCAGTCCATACCAATCAATATAAAGAATTCCACGTGGATAAATCGCGTATCAGGACCAGAATTATTATCGAGATTCCTCGTATGGATTTCAACTTCATTGTGCTCATTAGGTAATTGATTGCGCATAAAAACTACCTTAGAAATATTTTATATTTAATGTTGCAGCAGTATTATTTGAATCAAAATTAGACATTAAAAGTATCAACAAAGTATCCCAGATAGTCTGACCTTTTCAGTACCATAAGTGTTCAGTTCCTGGCAGTCATAGATACTTCCATCTTTTTTATATGCTTGTATAGTTACTTTCTTTGATGCCATTCCAGGACTGGTTCAGACACCATCAAGTGCAGTTGCTTTGCGAGAGATGGTGCAGCAGCAGATAATAATGCACTGATAGGTGAAAGAAGTGGAAATACTCTGCCTGTTTTTTAATGGAAAGATGATGTTGAACTCCAATTTTCAAGCTGAAGCTTTTTAAAAATGTTTAGGTTGAGTCTTGGTTAATGCTAATTTGTTTGGACCACCACTGGTGATTTGATCTTTCTTCAATGTTTTTGTTTTGTTCCGCATTTATGTTTTGTTTGTAATGTTTTTACCTTACAAGGAGTGTTTGTGTCTTCTTAACATGCCTATGTGACATGATATCATGAGCGTTTTAATAAAATGTTCTTTACTGGGACATCAATGACTCTCATTATTCCACCAGCACCTTCAGGTAACATCGATTTTACACTTAGTATGACAGCAATTTCTCTGTAATTAGCTACAGAAAAAAAATGTTTATGCTGAAATGAAATGAGAGCAAACTACTTGTGACAATGTTCAGCATGCATGTGTGGTTAAGCTCAGACAAGTACTATCTTCTATTAGCTGGAATGCTTCATAATATACAGTTGTCATGTCTCAGGTCTTTACAATATTTTTAATTTTGTAACTAAAATGGCTCGCCATTTTTCAGCATTCACTATATCCATACAAGTCGAAGTCACACAAACAATGCTGCATACAGACGAGCTTATATTGCTTAATATCCTACACCATCCCTACAAGGCATGCTTATAATATATAGATATGGCATTGATCAGACAGTTATTAGCAACAAACAAAACACTATATGCAAAAAGAAATGCTGTTGCACATCACTGAAGGGAATGAATGGTAATAATTTCATTTTTAAAACATTAACTTAACAGAATTCTGAAAGTAACTATTTATAAAATATGAAATTTACTTAATATTAAAGTATAACAAACATCTTCAATGTTATAAAATGAATGAACATATGTAAACTACCAGAGACATGTGGTGTATTTTATGAGAACTACTTATTATACACGTCACATTAACTGAATATTACGTGAAACCATAATGCCCATTCCACTGTTTCCATATCTTATAATGTCCATCAGAAAACATTTGAATTCTTTCCTCAAGAGAAACAATCTTCTTCACATAGTTTCATTTTGGATTAGTTTAGATATAAGTTCTTTCTATGTCAGTATTAAATAGTGAATAAGAAACATACTTTCAAGTCACAGAACAGAAATCTATTATTTTTTCTTCTTCATCTTTAATGCTGACATTCAACCTATGTATGACTCCTCTCTGCAATTGCTTGTTTAGATTATTTACTGAATATGAAATGAAAATCACCATTAAAAAATATTTTTTACTGGCAATGACTCTATCAAACATGAATAGCTGTGATTTTTGTTTTAGAAGTATTGATCTGATCAATATATATTAAGTTTAACATAAACCAATATAATGTACCTGATGCAACAGATGTCTGTACAGATCTCTGATTACTAAATCATAGCAATTAGGAGTCAGTTCTGATGAGTAATGTATATTGTAAAGTTTCTGCAGGGGTCTTTACCTTCATTATTGCATATTGGTATTGACTGTGTTATAACAGTGGCTTTGTATCGTTATTTGCATTAAAAATGTATATAACAGCAGAGACATTGCCATCAGATATTGAAAAAGCAATTGCAGCCATTCAACAGCTTTACCAAGATCATTTGATAACAACCTTTCTTATAACTAGATATTCAAAGTAGAATTTTGCAGAACAGAAAAAAAGTCACTTAATAAACACCTTACTATGGCAATTGATCGTGAAGTAAAGTACAGTGATGATGAGATTGAGTTTGCTAATATTAATAATACAAAGTTTCTTCATGCTGTCATAACATTGCATGTAAACTCATTTTTAAGGGTAGGGGAATCATTAATTTAGGTGATGACTAGTGCATTTACCTGAATGGCAAACAAAAGCTGTTACACAAAATATTCAATAAGAAATGTCAGGTGAAAATAGTATCTGCCTATTGACTAAAATTGACATAATGACAAGTAGAATAAAGTTTTAAAACCTTTAATTGACAGAAATGGAAATGTTGAATAAAACTTGTAGTTTTTACTTTAAAGCAGCAAATATCAAGAAGAAAGGCACCCTAAGACTTTTTGCTTTGCCAACCATTTTCAGCAAACTAGAGGAAGGCAACTTACACAATACTATTTTGACTCATCATAAAAGAAATTACTATTCAAAATAATGAGAAGTACATGTAGTTGGAGAGAAAAATTATATATTTGTGTTATATTTTCTTTTTGATACAAAAATTTAAAATGCAATAAAACAGGAACATCTCCTTGGAAGAATCCATTATTTCTGTAAATTCTGTTTTGACAAAGATATCTTGGAATGACACTTGAATTCAGTATCAGATATTAACCTTGTGCTGAGACTGAACAATTAAAGAACCCTTGCCAATTTTTGAGCTAACTGCCATGGAAAGGTCTGAATTATGTCTGGCAAACTGAAAGTCTGCTTTGTGGTAAACCAGTAGTGCATCTGCACTAAGATAGTGTCATCTCCTTGTTCTTTCACTAATTGTCTCCAGGGCCCGCTTAAGTCCCAGGGGAGCTAAATCAAGTGGTGTCTTCTCCTCCTGAAAAAAATTGAAAAGCCAGTCTTCTTAATTTAATTTAGGTGGCGCTCTACGGTTTTGTAATTTGCATAGGGTTAGAACTTTAAAGAATTTTCCAGGATTTCTTCACTGATTATACTGGCTATATAATAAAGGCTTTGTATGTCTAGGTGTTGTAAGAAGAACTTTCAATTCCCTTAATTTTGATGTATGTAATTTAGGTTCTAGAGTATACAGCTTGGGCTAACTTAAGATATGCAAATATAAAAAAAACTACAAGTTTTGCATGGTCATTTTCACTTCCTGGACTTCAGAGGTAAATTGAAGAAAAATGATCTAATAACTTTTTTTACTTTTCAGATATTTTGTAATTCATTCATTGCACTTTCTGAAGCTGCTATTGCCTACTTCAGCAAAATTTGTTTTCCCTATTTTAATAACTACTAAAGTTAGTGTACTTTTGATTAATTCTGGTTAATTTGTCAAACACATGGGAGCATCCATTCTGTTATACCATGTGCTTAGATCATGTACAATTTCCACAAGTGCAGTATCCAAAGAAATGTCAGTCACATTACATCAAAGTAACATAGAGATATGCCAACATTTTATCCACTGTGCATGTTACAAATTCAAACAACTTCACCTCACATACGTCACTCTCTGAAAAGTACATAATAACTGGTGAGCGCCCCACCCCCTTAATGAATCAATTGTAATTTCTTATGTTTATATCTGCAAGCTTAAATGAATTTGAATGGAGATTCCATCTATCAGGAATAATATGTTGAATGTACAGTAATGTCAGCTAACCATGAAGACTTACCTAAAATGTTTATTTTGACCAATTATACGTAAATGGATGTCAATAACCATTGAGTTTCTTCATGAAAATGTCCATTAGTTTGTTAGCAAAACAATATTTCAAATAAGCGGGTTTTAAAGCTGGCCCAGCTAGTTTGGGTCATGACCGTAAAAAATAGAAACAGCTAAACAGAGCATGAATTAAGTAAAATATTACAATATAAAGCATGAAAAGTCAGTGAAATGAAATTTGTATTTAATTGTTAAATATCATTAAGTACAAAATGCTGTTAAAATATCTAAAATCTGACTTTTTCTCTTTCAATGAAAAGAATTTAAACACTTAAAACTGATAATGGTTACAAAATGATAACTAACGCTATTAGCAATCACAAAGCGATCAACACACTGCATACATCAACTTTCCAAACAGTGATGTGTGTGTCTGTGTTGAAGAAGTAGTAGTTAGGGAGAGCCAAACAAGCGTGTTTTGTAGTCCCATTGGGGTAGGGTGTGCACAATCAATAGAATTGACATTGTACAACTGAGAATATTTCTACTCATCTATGCCTCAAGAAAAGGACCCAAAATTCAGTTTGTTCCAATGTGAAAGTTTTGTCACACTGATCTAGATTTTGTATGGAAGATTGGCTTATAGACTGCTAGAAGTGGAACAATATGCCTCTGCCATGTATTGATATGATTCAAATATACAGCGAACAATATGATACATTATCAATACACATATCGATTTTTTCATCTTTAGAAAGTCTGCCAGTGGTAGGCTGGTGTCATTTTACCTATTGGCTGTACTTCCAGTGTGTAAATTCTTGGAAGTTTGCCCTGACTCTCTATAATGAACTATGATGAAAAGTACTTCTCTGGGATACATTATGATACCATTTTTTCATCAAAATTAGAAAGAGATCCAAGACATTCAAAGCACAACAAATGACTAAGCAAACATACCAAAAAAGGTTGTTGTAGGGTTTAATGCCATTTTTCAGCACATGATAGGCTATACATGACGGCCAGTTTTAATGGTGGAGGAAGAATGTGTGAAAACCCCCGGAAAGAACCACCGACACATGAGAAGCTACTGGCAAGCTTTCTCACCTACCCACATTAGCCGAATCTGAGACTTGAACACACACTGACAGAGGTGAGATGGCAGTGATCTGTAACAGATAGCGCTTTAGACCACTCGGCTACTCGGGGCTCCTCCAAAAAAATGCAACACTTGAAGAAAAAAATAACAAATAATCAAACCAGACACAAAATGCTCCCTTTTTAACTTCATTGGTTAGAGCATAATAACATTTCTTTACCGAGTACACAAGATTTTACTCTCCTTGCTGTTTGTTTGTGTGTGTATATGCACATAAAGTTTTATTGCACCTCAGCACAATCCCTGCAATACAGTGCTGATTAAAACAAGTTTAAAATGCAATAATAACAACTGCATTAAACTTAATGAAGAAAACCACTTCCAAACAAACTCTAACATTTTGTCCTACTTATTAAAGATAAAACATAAAGTTGTAACAAAATTTTGAAACATAGTACAAAAAAAGGAATAAAGGTGACAAATATAAAATCCATAAAGTGACAACTCAAAATTTGCAACAGAAACAAAATTCATTCTTTTAAAATATAATGTCCAAAACAGTGACCTTAAATTTATAAAATCATTTTCTCTTGCTAAACAACAAATCATTTATCTGAATGAGAATCATACAAAAATGTAAGGCAAAAATTTACAACTGATTATTTGTCCTGCAAATGTCAGGGATCATTTCAAACTACATCAATGAAAGTAAAACTAGCTCTAGATTTA
Source organism: Unio pictorum (assembly GCA_030141615.1). Classification (NCBI taxonomy): domain Eukaryota; kingdom Metazoa; phylum Mollusca; class Bivalvia; order Unionida; family Unionidae; genus Unio; species Unio pictorum. The sequence continues at coordinate 5,084,102 of JARLTB010000021.1, forward strand.
ATATGGCCGATTTAGTAACATGCATTTTGGAATCTGCAAATCTTTCTGGGAATAATTATAATTACATGGTAACCCTTTATATGTCATCACTAAATTTATATTGAATGACTTCAGTTGATCCTCATACATTCTTGTAAAATATTGCATACTTTACAACTTTATTTTAATCAATCAGATAAAACAAAAAATAAAAAATATTCATTGTCAGCAATAGTTCTAATGTTCAACTGCCACACCCAACAGATATACAGTTTGTATGAAACTTAATAATTTAGCAAGTTTTTCAAAACACTGTAACTTTGTATCTTGTTGTTATGTGTTGAGATGCGGTTACCAATAAAAAAGTCCGGAGTGTCCTTACAACCTTCACCTCAGTGCATACCTTATGCCAACATCCGAGCTGTCATATGTGGATTATGAAAGTTACAAAAATTATGCAAAATAAACAAACAATAAATTACATTTTAAAACTGTGTATATTACTTACTTTGTTAAGCGTTGCTATGCAGGCACCATGTTCTACCAGCAGGCGGGCAGCTTCTGCTCGTTCCTCCTCACATGCCAAGTGTCTGTATGATACAAAAGCTTGAGTTGTGTATTGTACATACATCTAAAGCTATAGTCTTTTTTAAATAAGGGGCATTCATACAATGTACATTAATGTTCAATAAAATATCATCAAAATCTGGTTTATTACTGTGCACAAACTTAATAAAGTCATAAACATGTAATGAAGATGAAAGCTTCAAAATATTACAGGTACAAACCAAATCAAAATGCAGCAGACTTGCTTCTGCATAACACTCATATTGCAAGGAAAATTTGTGAATAAAGCATCAATAAATCAAAATTTTAGCCGACTGTATATCTGCGGCAGTTTTGCAATCAATTACTTTTTTGGAATTTAGCGAAAAAAGTGGAGTTTCCAGGTGAAATTTTGGATATAAGAAATGCAAACAAGGTTTTTCAGCCATACATGTGTGGCATATTGTTTCTGAGTTATTTTACCTGAGAAATATTGGAAAGAACTAAGAGAGCAGCTTGGTAAATATATGCTTGGTATTACTTGTTATAACCCATGGCTGCCTGTGCTAAAATTTCACTTGAATAGGCATAAACCTACTTAATCAAAGGCTGTAAACACAATTCAAAATTTCTTGCCAATGTGACCCATTATGACCTTTAATGACGTTAAAATAAGCCAATCAAAGTTTCCCTTTCAGAGTCACCTTTTGATTGATACAACCTGCACTTTTACTGCCTAATGCCCAGAAAGGTATTCCATTGTGTAACTGACAACATAGTTTTATTTATGTTCTTCATATAAAACAAAAGAAATCAAAGAACAGGCAGCCATGGGTGATAAAGGAATGTTGCAGATTGTCACCCATGCTTACAACAATGCATTTGAAAGAATATTTTGAAACTATTTATTACCACAAAATAAACTTTCAGTAATTTTTAAGCTTTTCTTTCAAATAAACACATTTGTACAAAATAGTTTTTAAGGACTGTATTATGTATTTATGTAATTATTATTTGTATGCAAATTTTGTGAAATTAAAAAACCCACACAAACATAGTCATAAACATTGACTACTATATATAGGGAGCTCTCATCATTAGAGATGCATTCATACAACTGTGCTAAACAAAGCACATGTAAGATCAATTTCTGACTGCTCTAGTCCACCGAATTAAGTGCCAATGAGACACAAGGCATAATAATATGATACGTACCATGAAAACCATGTTTTGTATAGGTTGTTATTGTAGATGTTGTTGTAGGGTTGAAAGCCATTTTTCAGCACATGATAGGCTATACATGACAGCCAGTATTATTGGTGGAGGAAGAACCCGGGAAAATACCCGGAAAGAACAAACGAACCATGAGAAGCTACTGGCAAGCTTTCTCACATACCCACATTAAGCCGAATCTTAGACTCGAACCCACGCAGACAGAGGTGATATGGAATTGATCCATAACTGAGAGCGCTTTAAACCACTCAGCCACTCAGGGGCCCTTGTATAGGTTGTAACAGTCTCTTACTTTGTGCCTGTGATCAAGAAACATGTTAAAAATCACATTTTACTGTGAGTGCCAAATGACATAATGAGTGTGCATTTATTAAGGCATGTACAGGTATTATATCCAGCATATCAGCTGACTTTTATTATTTCTGAAAAAGAACTTACTGCATTGTTGGCAAGTTTTCGGACAACAAACATTTTTGGCAAAAATTAATATTTAAATACCTTGTAATATTGGGATAGTGCTTGACTATAATTTTATTTCTTCTAGATCTGCTGTTATTTTCAAGAAAAGTCTCGGAATGTTTGCTGGTAATTAAGCAGAGATTAAGTTCACTTCATTTAATCAGCAATAAATAATTAATGAGATCATGAACATGGTTTTGTACCAACCGTCATTAAAAATTCCCCGATATTTCAAGTAATTTCCACTTGTACAAAGTCCAATTTTTGGATTCAAGATTGTATGTTCATACTAATTTCAAACAAACAGCACTTAAAAATCGATAAAATGAGTGAAAACTAAATTTTCTAGTAAAATTTGTTTCTTTTCAAATATTTATCTGATTATAATACCTTAAAAGAACTATGTCTACCTCACAAATCCAGCCCTCCCTGATAAAACTTTTAACTAAAAGATGAAAAGGAGCTAAAAGCTATCTGCACACCGAGGTGGAGGTTAAGCAGAGTGATCTCCCTTGATACTGGGATTAATGCAAAACCAGTGAATATCTCAAGTTACTAATTTAGTGAAAGGCACACTCTGTAAATGGATGTAACTGCAGGGAGGATGTATGTGAATTATAAATGGGTAGGTATTCACAAAGAAATTTATTATCCTGTGGAAAAAAATTGTTTCTTTAAATACACTACACAATCATAGTAGTTAAGGAGACCTGGGAAAGGTGGACTGAGGTACTTTGCCTTACCCCAGAGATGCCATCTCCAGTCCCCTAAGGTATATGAGACAGTTTAAGTAACATGACTGGAGAAGATATGGCAATGATCGCTAAAGTTGAGAACTTTGGACCATATCAGCCACCTGATGATTGGTCCAGAACTGATATAGAACTAATGTACAGTTATTGTTATTGTTATGTTATGTTATTGTGGGAAACCATTTTCTTCTTAGAGTGACACTATCCATAAATACTGAACTTTTGACACTGATTGATGTGGTATGAAAATAGTCAATTGTGCAAAGAAGTAGCCATAGTTAAGTGAATATGGAACTCTCCTGGGACACTGAACATGGGTCAATTCATAGCTCGATCAAAAGAGTTGTCACTGTGAAAATGCTTTACTAGCTAGTTCCAACATGCACGGACAGATCACTTAGGAAATATTACTTACAAAATAGGTCTGGAATATGAAAAAGGCAAATACAATTCCAGTTAAATGTTGATTGCATTTAAGGCAGAGAGTATTTACAGTGAACACAAAAAATAATAGAAAAATACCAGTTGTTTAAATGAAAATCAGTACAATGCACTTTACAAGTGAATACATTTTTGCAGTTGTCATTCTTATTTTCATTTCTTTTCTTCGTTGCTCATTATGATTTTGATTCACTTGTTGGTCATGCAAAGAATTGTTAATTTGTTGCAAGACAATAATTACCCTTAAAGGAATAGGGAACATACAATTGATGTTGTGGTTATATTGCTCATTTGTTGCCCAAGATAATTTAAATAATAGTTTTGGGTGAACCAGATACATCAAGAAAGATTTGCAGCGCAGTATAGGGAATGAACTGTGCGAGCATTCCAATATGCATATTTATCTAGTTGTTGTTGTTGTTGTAGTGTTTAACGCCATTTTTCAGCACTAGATCGGTTATACATGGTGGCCAGTATTAATGATGGAGGAAGAACCCAGGAAAACCCCCGGAAAGAACCACTGACCCATGAGAAGCTACAGACAAGCTTTCTTACATACCCACATTGGCCGAATCTATGACTCGAACCCACACAGACAGGTGAGATGGCAGTGATCCATAACAAAGAGCAATTTAGAACACTCGGCTACTCTGGGCCCTTATTTATCGAGTAGAAATAAGGCTGAATCAACATGGTGTCACACGATCTTTTGTAGCTATCAGCCGTTGCACAGCATTTTTCATAAGATAAATATGAAGTTGATCTAAAATTGGGATATTTAAATGTCAAGGCAAGACTGAAGCTGAGAGCGGCAACAGATATTCTTCTACCTCTGGGGCTGGGGGAAGATCCACCAACAGATCCAAGTGCCAGCGGCACCACAATTGTCAAACCACAACAAGAGGAGCCTATCACAAATAATGGAATGCAGAGGAAAATAAATAAGTTGTATGCACTCTAATTTCCATCAATGTAGTGTCCATAATGTATCTGAGGTATTTAAACAATAATATCTGCATAAAATAAGAGCTTTGTTCAACTTAGATTCTCATGCTTCTCCGGCATTATCATCACACCCCCACCCCATGTGCCACAGAGATTGAATTGTTACGGACACTATATTACTCGAACATATCTATTTCGTTAGTAGGTTGTTTATGATGCTAACATTAGAGTAACAGTATTATTTATTGAAAAAAAAGTGGAATACACAATTTCAAGTGTTTTTCACTATCACCTGAAATAAATTTATCGTGTCACCCCCCATTTCCTTTTTCTTTAATGTGCAGCCATAAATGTAATGAATCAGTTATTGTCATATGACTACTTAAATGTTTCAAAGATAATACACAGATACTACAAATGCTTTTTCTTGTCAATAATGCTTGGTTTGAGGTGAATGTCAGGTTCTGCAACAAGCAATGCAAAGTTACAATGCAAATTATGTGATGGATAAATGCATTTCATGATGTAGAGGTAGAATATGCTGAACTCAGCATACCAGCTTTCACACCAAGTCATTAGGCCCAACCACACAAAAAAAATGAAGTGTGAAAGTTCAGGGTAAATTAGATCCCACAAAGAGGATTTGCAGAACTGTGTGAGCTCCTAAAACCAACAGAGGATTCAGATAATGTTCATTAACCAAGCAGTGAAGACAACACTGACCCTGATATATATGATTCAGAACATAAACCACATTTAGACACTGATGATGAAGAGTAGAGTGATGATAACAGCGACTTTGATGTTGTTGTTGATGTTGGGTTTAGCAACATTTTTCAGCACTAGATAGGCAATATATAGCGAAGAACCATGGTAAACACCAAAAAGAACCACCAACCCATGAGAAGCTACTGGCAAGCTTTCTCACATACCCACACTGGCCTAATCCAAGACTCGAACCCAGGCATACAGAGCTGAGATGGCACTGATCAGAAACAGAGAGAGCTTTAGACCGCTTTGCCACTTTGGGCCTGTAAAGTGACTTTAAAGATATGCAACCAAGCAGTGAGGACAACACTGACCCTGATATATACGATTCAGAATATAAACCAAATTCAGACATTGATGATGATGATAACAGTGAATTTGAAGATATGTACATGAACTATAAGCTGGATAAAGATGCAAAACCAGAAGATCAGCAACAGATGCTGGTGTTTGAGCCTGCTTTGGCAGAATTGACAAGTGTATGTGGATCATGTTGTTTGCCCTCCCAGACTTTGTGAAATTTTCTCAAGAAACAATGATCACAACATATTCAGTCTGTGTCAATAGACATGTTTCAGAATAGAAGGTCAGTCCTGTGATGGAAGAATGCCATGGAGTAATATGTTCGCTATTTTCCATGATGCAAAAGGGAAAAGAAACTATCTTAATCATGCTAGCAATCTTCGTAGTTAGCTTGGTTGGGTGCTAGCTATAGATCCAATGACATCATGATACATATCTAATTATCTTTCAAGGCATATGCATGAATAACCAACCTAAATAAATTTATTTCCATGTAGTAATTAAAAGGCCTATGAATGGTGTATGGGATAAGATAAAATATAATTTTGCAAGAATGGCAATCAAATAATATTTTTTTAAAACATATACGGTCCCTATCCTTTAACCAACTACACAATCATAATACCACCAACAAGGATAACCTTACTTCACTTTATGATTCCTTTTGAATTTAATAGGCCATACCAACATTTTCATGTATTGTTTAGTGATATTAAACTGTTTGTAACAGATCATGAATTGCACTTGCAGATAATAATAATAATAATAATTTTCTTCAATCAAAACCATCACTGTCACATCTAAAACCAACAATATCTACAAACACAATCTATTAAAAAAAATAAATGATCTTCCCAAAAATGTATATAAAAAAATTAATTAAATAAAATTCAGCATGATAGTGCACTGAAAATAGCCTAACATTGTTGTGCATTTAATCAGATATCTTTTCAATTCATGTTGAATCAGCCTTGTTATAAAAAGTGGGCTGGAAAACTAACAAGCATATAAAAAAAGATATTGTCAAAATGTTTCATAAAAAAAATATTTTCTACCACAAGTTGTCCCAACTGATTGACATTTCTGTAATGTATAGAGATCTGGAGTGTGTGTCCGTGCGGTAGGGCTACGAGTTGAGAATCTTTCACTAGCCTGTTGAACTAACAAAATTATAACATCCACTGGTAAAGTGCAAGATTTACTAACTGCCTTTTTGCTCTCAATTGTGATATATTACTGGTCTAGAAATTTTTCTAATATCAATGATGAATATGCAGGTAATCTTACAACTGTGTATTGCCAACTGAGTCTAATATCAATGACAAATCTGCAGGTAATCTTACAGTGGTGTAATATGCAGGTAATCTTACAGTGGTGTAATATGCAGGTAATCTTACAGTGGTGTATTACCAACTGAATCTAATGTCAATGACGAATATGCAGGTAATCTTAAAATGGTGTATTGAAAACTGAGTCTAGTATCAATGACAACTCTGCAGGCAATCTTAGAGTGGTGTTTGCCAACTGAGTCTAATATCAATGACGAATATGCAGGTAATCTTACTGTGGTGTATTGCCAACTGAGTCTAATACCAATGACAAATATGTAGGTAATCTTTCAGTGGTGTTTGCTGAGTCTAATATCAACGACAAATCTACAAGTAATCTTACAGTGCTGTAATATCCAGGTAATCTTACAGTGGTGTATTGCCACCCGAGTCTAATATCAATGACAACTATGCAGGTAATCTTACAGTGGTGTAATATGCAGGTAATCTTACAGTGGTGTAATATACAGGTAATCTTACAGTGGTGTATTGCCAACTGAGTCCTTATGATTGACATCAACACTGTACTGCAACAAAAGCTTTATAAATTTGACATGTCCCAGGGATGCTGCTCTGTGTAATGGTGTGTTCTCCATCCAATCTCCAATATTTGGGTCTGCTCCCATCTGCAACAATACCTCTGCTATCTGGAAACAAATAATAAAGACATAAGAAATTACAACTTATTGATAAAACAGTTATCCTTTACATGCTTAAACTACAAGAACACAAAACGATAAAGAAACTGGATGCATTAAAAGTTTCCTTACATAGATTCTGAATCCCGCTGAATATCTAACATTCTTCTCTATGATAACCACAAAGTTCATCCCACTTTAAATATTTTTTATCTTTATCTTTTGTTTTAACAGTTTGTAAATTACTGTTTACCTCATATCTTGTTGGACAATAGTGAAACCTATATATAAAGACCAGTCAAGAGACATGATAAAAATTGTCCTTTAAATACAGATGTCCTTTATATACAGCACCAGTATTCCAATAATATGGTATAGCTTATAAGGCTCTGACTCAATTTTGGATAAAGGCAAAGATTCTTTGGGATAATAAGATTCCTTCTAAAACAAAAGTGTCTTTAATGACACATTTTACTCCCACCCTATATTTAATTGTCATCTATGTAAACCTTTTAACTCAAACCCATTTCTCTTCTTTCAGTCACAGTGACCTCGATCTTTAGCCCAAAGAGCAATATAATTCATTCTTACCCTAAGTGCAAACCACCAACAAAGTATAGTCCAGATATGTATGCACAGTAGAAAAAATGTTATTCTGCACAAACTTTATTACTGTTTTTGTCAGTGGACTTGACCTTTGAATTCTGACCCCAAATCAATATGCTTCTTTCTAACGGCAAGTCATCCACAAAGTGTGGTCCAGGTATATGCTGATTTATTAATGCAATTCTGCAGAAACAATTTTTATTCTCTCAGTCACATAGACCTTGAATTTTGAACTCGACAGCATTTTTCATTAAATTGTGCAAGCTATCTACAATGTCCAGGAACATTATAGCACTGCTAAAAATGACCGCCATAAAGCGGAGAAGCTTTAGCTTTCCACCAGACTCTCTGTTCATAAACAAAGTAATGAAGCTGCTAAGAAGAACATCACAAACATAGTACATTTAGCCAAATTATCTCACTATAGTACTAAGATCACTGAGAGTTCCAGCTTCAAGATTACTAACACTCTAATGTCAAGGTACACCACTCCCAACTGCCTTCTATCCAGTAGACCTTCCAGACTTGTTCGCAAATTTCTTCCATCACAAGGTACAAACCATTAGATATAAGGTTGACAACACAATTTCAATTGAACTTGTCATCACAATACATTTGCAATACAGAATTTCAGTGACAACAGTTGGCAGCATTTGAACCTGTCTCCATGGATTTATTACGGACAATCATGAGGAAGAGTGCACCAAAGTCATGTGAGCTTAATCCAATTCTAACATCACTGCTGCTTGAGTGCTTAGATCCAATATGGCCTTCACTAACTGATGTTATTAATACCTCTCTCTCTTGTCAGGGGAATTCCCACATCCTTTTTCAAAACTGCCATTGTAAAGCCTCTGCTGAAGAAACCAACACTTGACCATAAGGATTTAAAGAACTACTGCCCAGTTTCTAATCTCCTGTTCAAATAAAAAAATCTTAGAAAAAGTGGTTCTAACCAAACTTGTAGCTCATCTGAATTCAGTCTTTTTAGCAACGTACAGTTGGCATATCGCTCTTATCACATTAGTGAAACTACTCTTCTGAAAGTAGTTAATGACATTCTCTCTGCTTTGGATAGTGGAAAGATTACAGGCCTCACCCTCTTTGATTTGTTTGCAGCATTTGACACAATATACCATGATATATTACTTCACCATCTCCAGCATGTATTTAGCATTCACAATACAGCCTTATTGTGGTTCAAGTCCTAATTAATCAACAGGACACAAATTGTGTCTGCAAAAGGAATATACTCTAGCCCAGTTGATCTATGTTGTGGTGTTCCACAGGGGTCTGTTCTTGAACCTGTTCTCTTCATTCTATATACTCAGCCACTCTCAAGTGTTATAATCATCCAGTGTCTCACCAATTGTACAATGATGACACTCACATATAAAAGTCTAGTTACCCAACAGAAGTTGATACTACTATCCAAGGAGTAGAGAGGTGCATTTCTGATGTGAAATCATGGATGACATGTAACAAGCTACTGATGAATGATGATAAAACTGAGGCCATTCTTATCACAAAACAAAGACTTTCTCATCTACATCCTTTACCTCAAACAATAAATATTAGCAACATCAACATAAAAATTCACACAGTCAGTACGAAACCTAGGTGTTACTCTGGACAGTACTCTCACATTGCACCAACATGTTATGAACATATGCAAGACTGCATATCTTGAGCTGAGACGCATCAGCTGCATTCGGAAATATCTTTCAGTTGAAAATGGCGTTAAACCCTACAACAACAACAATGTCCTTTATTATTATTATTATTATTATTATTATTATTATTATATGATGTAACATTAAGTCATTGTATGGATATTATTTTTCTATTTTCAGTCAGTTGTTGTTGTTTTAGGGTTTAACACCATTTTTCAGCACACGATAGGCTATACATGGTAGCCAGTATTATTGGTGGAGAAAGAACCTGGGATAACCCCGGAAAGAACCACCGACCCACGAGAAGAGACTGACAAGCTTTCTCACATAACTACTGTGATATGTTCAAACCATCTATGACATTCTTGAACAATAAGGTTTTAAGATAACATTTATTATGTCTGCCATGGTGTATGTCAAAACTGCACAATTTTTATATAGCATGAACTAGACCCCATTTTGATACAACCAGTCATTAAAGATATGTAATGTTAACAACATTTTCAAAATGGTCAATGTGGCAGCCATATTGTACATTAAAGCAGAACTAACTTTATTTAGGACCAACTAGACAATACATGATGCCTTCTTGTGAAAACCAGATGTTGTTATGACTTTCCACTCAGGTGGAGAAACAATAAACAAGATTTTCAAGCTGGCTGTTGTGGTAACAATATTAAATATCCAAGTGATAACAATTTCAATTATGACCAAAAAGAAATGAAAAGCACATATTCATAATGACCATCCATTCAGAAGCAGGAGTTATGAAAAGAAATCTAGATGTCTGAGCAGAACTATTGTCATTTGGGCCGAACTAGACCATGGGATGAATGTGTGCATATATACTAATAGCAATCTTCCAAGTACACCGCTCTCTCAATAACTTGCAAGACAATGAGAAATGGACAGTTCTCTATAGCTAGTACATGCTATCTGTCAGATAAAACTTTTATGCCTTTTTAACAGAAAGCAGAAAGGATTGCAATGAAATTGTGAATCATGTTAACTTCATTTAGACAATCAGGATAATTTAATTGTTTTATCAATGTTCATACTCACTAATGATTAATAAGTGGAAATGCATAATAATCTACAGGCCTAGAATATCAAGTAGTTTCAATGTGTATCCATGCATATCATTGCACATGGGCAGATCACAATTTGATGTATCAATGTGGTATACCAAAACTTTAAAAGCCGTGTTAATTTTAGTGTATGTATGTATGTATGTATGTATGTATGTGTGTGTGTATATATATATATATATATATATATATATATATATATATATATATATATATATATATATATATATATATATATATATGTCACATGTAGAAAGTGACAGTCTTAATGACCTAGATTATATAACTATATATTATTAGCACTGCCAATTTAATGGCTTAAGCTGGTCACCTTCCTTTGTTGCCATGGTGGTTCTGCCAATCAGAGCTCTGCTAACGCTTAGTTGTGACGTCACACATGAAATCTCGATGTTCACTATACGATGGTAATATTATTAACAATACAACAGGATAACTGTAATGTTGAGCAATGGAGCCTCTTTATTAATTACAGGTATATCACTTTTCAGGCATATATTTCATTTTTTGGTTTAAATTTGACGTTTACAAATCTGAAACTATGCATCACAGGAATGTAGTACATAGAAAGATAAATCAATGAATATGCTGGTACAGTAATGTTGATGTCAAAAAATGATCCTGCAAGCCCAAAATTAACAAGTTGGGCAAATAGTCGTAAAAATACAAGAAAATGTACCTCATATCTGTTTTTTGAGGCAGCATAATGTAGTGGACATTGCCCTGTCTTGTTTACAGCATTGACTTGTGCTCCCTTTGTTATTAAGTCAGCCACTATCTGATTGCGTCCTGCTGACACAGCAATCATTAATGGGGTCCAATTGGACTAAAAGTTAAAATAAAAAATAAAAAAAAGAAAATAAGTAATATAGCAATCATTAATTTGGTCTAATTGGCCTTAAAGAAAATAAGTGATGTATGCCATCAGTTTCTTCTATCAACTAAAAATACATGTAAAAATTAGAATTTTTTATCTTTATGTACATATATCAGAATAGGTATAAATAAATAAATATTGAATAAATATTGGCTTAATGATATCCATAAACTTAACATATGAGCCAAAACTCCCAATTCTTGTGGGTGAATGCATTCCATTTGCGTATTTAACATTATATTCCAAATTAAATTGTTGAGATAATGCATTTATACGCTTCCTATATGTGGACCTCCTAATGTATTTGGATTTAAGTAATGCTTGTATGTGTGTGCATGTCACTGTGTGTGAGTGGTGCCATTTCACAGCATAATATAAGCTAAATGGTGCCAACTAAGTGTGAAGATTTAAAAAGTGCAGAATTACATATACATATTAGGAGGATGCTTTTATTGCTTGTCCTTACAACGCCTTATTGGCTATATTGTGTCAAGAAAATGAGAGCTACCTAAGTACCCCTCCCAAAGTGGTATGGCTTGGACAGGTATCAAACCCTTTTGGATTATGAGTCTAAGACTCTACCAACTGCGCTATCATGGCTCCCTTGACTTAAATTAAGACCTCTCTTGGTGAGATTGAGACCAAGCAAGCTAAATTTGCTGAAGACATTACCTCTTCAAACGAACAACAAAGATTTCTGAATGTGCATAACCGTATAATATCAATGAGAATCACCAGCTCAACATTCAATACATGTGAAATATCATCATGATAAATGTGCTAATAAAAACACAATATAGGATACAGGTGAGTGACCATTGGTTTTCTCCTCCACTGTGACGTCTATCTTGGCAGATTACAGACAAGAAGGATAACAGGTCACTATCAAACTGATGGCTGAACAGATGCATGTCATGGCATACAACGATAATCCATGTATCAATAAAACTTTTTTGGTTTGAAACATTGTTCAAATGATGTGTATATTTCCAGTGAGTAAAACTAAATTTAATTTCATTAAAATAGTTTGCATATTTTAAGTTTAGCACTGATTCATGTAAAAAAATATTGCCAGAATTGCTGATAAAAGACAATTTGTGTATTTTTTAATTACTTTCTTTACAAAAAACAACACATGCATATCCTCTGTTACTACAGAAAAAATTAGATATGTTGTGATGGTGTATAAAGAAAGAAGTTGGTGATTAAAGCTGTTATGTGCATGTATCACAAGCCAGAAAAGCTTAATCTTTTTTTATAACAATTTCATAACATTATTCTGTATTTTGATGGCCAATCCCAAAATGTGACAATTTTAAACAAGTTTTCAAGGGGATAGAGAGAGAGTACAATACCTACAAAGCATACAGTGTTTGAGGCACTTAACATGTAATTGTACAGCATAGAATAGTTTTGTTACTAGGGTTTAACGCCATTTTTCAACACATGATAGGTTATACATGGTGGCCAGTATTATTGGTGGAGGAAGAACCCGGGAAAATACCCGGAAAGAACCACCGACCCATGAGAAGCTACTGGCAAGCTTTCTCACATAAATACATTAGCCGAATCTTAAACTTGAACATGTGCAGACAGAGGTGAGATGGCAGTGATCCATAACGGAAAGAACTTTAGACCACTGCATAGATCCGAAATTACTCGATAAGCTCCGCCCCCTTAGAGACTGTTATGTGAACCCCCAAGCTTCCCATAAAAATGGCGGAATCATCACAGAATACAGGCACCATGTCGGATTCTCTCTCGCGTATTCCTGATAACATTTCACTTAAATACCTTCCTGATCAAGAGAAAGTTTCCAGTAAAGTGTTGCAAAAGGGTTTGAACTACTTTACACAAGGATTATACACGAAATCAAAGTTTTTGAGTTTGAAAATAAGATTCGCGTAGAAGCGAGATGCTGGCCATCTATGAAGAAGAACCAGCCTCCGCACCTTCTGCACATCGAAATTACGGAGGAAAAGTGTGAAGATGCATACTGTTCATGTAAAGCGGGATAAGATTTAATGTTTTGTATTTTTATGAGCTAGTTTTCATGTTTGAACTGTTTCATACCTTGAAGTAATGGCAACAGTTATAGTACAAGTCATACAGGTCATGTCGGCGTTCGTATTATCATGTTAGCTGTTGATTTCACCCTAGTACCTTTTCTCTTGACCAATATATGTACCCGGCCACCATTGTAAATGTCCGCAGTGATAAATAATTTTAGTCTGGGGTCATCCATATATGACTTAATGTAATTTGCGTGGATTTTTTTTTACTGTAAATTCACTTACATGACCATGCTGACATACAGTATACTAGAATACTAAGCTCATATATGTCAGGAATCTCAGGCAGCAGCGCTAAAGACAAACAAAAAACAGTATCTGACATTTTATTTTTATTTATGTCACTGGGACGATTTACTAATTGTAGTTATCCAAACTGTAACTTTGACACGTTGTTTGGAAACCTAATAAGTAATGTATAAACACTTCCTTCCTCTGACATTTCACGGAGTGGTGTAAGCAGTATGTTTCAGATATATGCACCGAAAGCATTTATTTTACTAATTAATGTGTATGATATCTGAAAAATGAGTTGTTGCAGGGTCAGTGGGCATTGCTTCCATGTTGTTGGGCTAATTAAGTCCCTACAGGGTTTCAAACTACACAACTTCACCACTATTCCTGACCAGTTGAGTTGCACAAGCATACCTCAGCAATGGCATGTACCAAGAGGATCGAAAATAAAGCCAGTGCCACTTAGCCATGTCGTGGTTGCTAGACCGAAAGAGAGTAGGAAAAGGAAACCAGTGGTTTGCCAGACTGATATAAACAAAAAGTATGAATTTAAAATACAAATTATTTCCCAACAGAAATACTTGTTTAAAATCTTATTGTAGATGGAACATGGAGCTAAATATTTAATACTTCCAGACTAAAATAAACACAACAAACAATATAGCTTTAATACTTTGTTTTATTCATATGCTGATGCAACATACTTGAATTGATATGTAATAGAAAAATATTCATGTAAATGTACAATACAATGTCATCAAATAGAACAAGTAATAAGGTGTGCATTGAGAATATGTGCACAAATTAAAGATGCCTAAAATAGGCACTGATATGAAATAAACATAGACACAGCATTGTTTAACACGATTATTTTATTACTTTCTTTTACATTTAGAGTACCAAAAGTGGATGAAAAGGACATGTCTCATCTCTCTAGCCTGAAGGGAACACCCCTAGAGTGCAGAATTGCACCCAACATTCCTAAAATATCATCACCTCTAGGAGACGTGCAGATTGGGTCAATATTATCATATCAGGTACTATCCAATCATAATTCAGTGTTTATCCTTAACAAATACATCTTGAAAAAGTGTTAGGAGACAACAAACTGTCCATATTTTATTGGCCTTTTGAAACAAAGATGTAGGAATACAGTGTGATAAAAGTTTATACGTTTTAACCTTACATATGAGACGTTCTATATGTACCCTATGTTTGGCAATTTTGTTAGTCAAAACTGTCTCAGAAGCAGTCATTTGCCTACTTGCCGATGCAAATGGTGGAATGTTTATTTTCAAACCAATTTCATTTATTTCTTTTGCAATGTTAAAACCTTTGTCTACCATTATGGCATCTCCTTCTTTAATATAACCAATTGATTTTAGTGTTTTAAGCACATCATAAAAACCAGATTGTTCTGTGATAGATTTATCTGAAATTGATCCTGTAAATAATTCTGAAACAAACATTACACAACCATTAGGATCACAACCTATCAACCCCTTTAGAGTTGTAGCAGATTTATAATCACTATATAACTGACTCTGTAGGCAAAGTGCACTTGGAGTTTCAGTTTTAACTTCAGTTCCATCTATAATAATAATGGTAGTGGGAAAATCTTTCCTATATTCAGATGGCATGTTTTTTATTATAGGATCTCTATTTGGCCAAATCGAAAGCTGGCCAAGTTTTAAATACAACAGATCGAGCCATGTTGTAAACACAACACTAGCTGACTGTGTTGAGAGTCCAAACCGTGTGGACAGATCTTTTAATCCAAAACCATGCCTAAGCCTGCATATTGTTAAAAAAAGTCCATCTTCCTGGCTTAGGCTTTTTGTATCCCTTCGTCCTGGTCCATATTTGACTGGACACTCTATTGGGGCTAGAAATGCCAAAAAAGCTAAGAATCTTATGTACGTGATTCCTGTATAATATTTAAACAAATGTCTTTTCTTTATACTTCACAATTGCTACACTCAATGTTTGTTTCTTGGCAATTATTCTCTTCAGATGTTGAATTTTTTTTATTTTTTGACGACACTTTAAGTTGAAGCTCTTGTATCTCTCTCGAACTATTTGAGAATTTGAGCCTTAGATCCTGATTCTCAGCTGCAACTGCTAGCATATCCATTGCTGATATCCCTGAAAAATATAAAAAAAAGTATTTCTTTTCTTCATTTCAGACAAAGTACCTGAGAGAAACTACACAAATAACTCAGGAATGTGGTAATACATCTGTGACAAGAGCTTCTCCAGTGTGTTTACCAGATGAGTTCAAACCACTCAATGAGAACACAAAGTGCATCAATCCATGCAACACTGAGGTACAAACAAGAAATCAGGCCTTATCGGATCACTGGTTTCATGAGAGAAAATGAAGACTAACAGTATCAAATTTTGGAAAAATACTATCAAGGAAATCCAAACCAAGTGAAAAGTTTATTAACAGTTTATTTTCAAAAAATGATGTGAAAGCCAAATCTCTTGAATATGGCAAAAGACATGAGAAAACTGCTAAAGAGAAGTATCTTAAATTGTATCCTTCAAGGCATTTGCATGAGCGTGGCTTTGTGGTTAATAATGACTTTTCATTCTTAGGTGCCACGCCTGATGGGAAACTATGTGACAATGGAGTATGTGGAAATTAAATGCCCATTCTCTGCTAGAAAAATGACTATTGAAAAAGCATGCAATGATATACCAGATTTCTATTTACAGAAGGATGAGCATGTCTCATTAAAGAAAACACACAGTTACTATGCACAGATTCAAGGCCAACTTATGGTTACAGGTTGTGAATTTTGTGAATTCATTGTGTACACACAGGAGGATATGTATGTGGAAAGAATTAAACCAGACATTCCATTTATGACTTCAATGTTACAAAAGTTAGCTGAATTTTATAGAGATTATGCAATGCCACATATGCAATCTTCTGGATAAGTTATTACAATACTTACATGGGTGTTCAGTCTGTGTAGACACCCCTGACTCACAATTTTTATCTGGACTGTTCAATCTGTAAAAAATAAATACTTTTGCAAAATGATGTTAGTCAACAAGTAGTTTTCATGTTTATATATATATGTATGTATTTTAAATTGATTGTGAAGTATAAGCAATATACATGTAATTGAAACTCTTTTCAAACAGTATCAGTTCATTAACTTACCAGCATTGCATATTTACTTTAAGATTAATGTCTGAATTTATTCTGAAATTAAACTTGTTAAATTTCATATGTCAAAGATTAATAAAGCTAGACATATTCTGTGAGTTACTTTGCCTTACATAGTTGTGTTTTCTTCCAAATGCAGGCATTGTTGTTTATGTTGAATGGTTTCCTTTTGTTGTGAAGAAGCTCTCTTCACTGCAAGTTTTCTTGCTGGCTTAGTACGCGAACCATCAGTTTGAATGGGGTCTGGATAATTCTCAGTTGGTCCATTTCCTCCAACAAAGTGCTAAAAAATATGTATATTTACAAAACAATGCATTATATGACAATCAAAAATGCAAAAGTAAATCTGACATTTTATATTAGTATCAGTAAAGAAACATTTTATATCTATATCTTAATTTAGATGTATGGACAATGTAGAATGAAATAAAGAATTCTTATTCTTATTCATGACCTAGTCATAACATAAATATATACTCCATTATACATGCACTGACAAGAACCCAATGTATTAACCTGTTATTAATTCATTCAATACAAGATAAAAATATCAAGACAGCTTGTATGGGATAAATTTATACTTATAATTTAAGCACTAGTATTACAGCCTACAAGGCTACACGGTGACCTTGATGCCCGAATGATCAAAGGCTGTCACATTTACTGGTCACTGCCATCTCGCCTACGTCCACATAAGTTAAATTTTGGGCTATGCCAATGCGGGTATGTGAAAAAGCTTTTTAGTAGCTTTCCGTGAGTATGTGGTTCTTCCCGGGTTTTTCATCCACATGATAAACCTGGCCGCCATGTAGGGCCTATGATGTACTGACAAAATGTAGTTAACTCATGATACAAATAACAATTACATAAACCAGCCTTACGAGATGTGTATCAGATAGTTTTCTATTTAACAATATATTCTAGAATACTACATATACTTATTTACCATAGTGAAATCTAAACTGAATTACCTTTAAGCAAACGGCCTTGTGTTGGTTTACTCTGGTGATATTTAGCTGTTCGTGCGGTCGACCACACGCTTTTATCCTTCATTTCACCTTTTCCAAATCACGTTTTGGAGTCGGAAAACGTATAAAACGGCCTCTTTCCAACCTTTCCGGATATCTCTCA
Organism: Unio pictorum; assembly: GCA_030141615.1. NCBI lineage: Eukaryota > Metazoa > Mollusca > Bivalvia > Unionida > Unionidae > Unio > Unio pictorum. The sequence goes on from JARLTB010000021.1 coordinate 5,102,374, forward strand.
TCGGCATTGCACATTCCCCATGCACATCGAAGCACCATTATGTCAATATATCCCAAAAATCATGAAAGTGGCAAAAACTGGTTTCTGAACAAATATTTGGAAAATTTGGAGGTATGCTGTTACTTTCATTAGGAAAAACTAAACTAAAAGTAATCTCTAAATTAATTAAAAATATTTTTTGGCGTGATGTTATTTATGCGTTATCTCAATGGAAAAATGAACCATCTACTGTCAATGAATACTTGTCTCAAGATATTCTTAATTTAGTGACTGTAGATAATTTTAAATCATACACAAGGTGGAGAACAAATGGTATTATAATTATTAAACATCTTTTTGATGCACAAGGGTCTCTATTAAGTTTTGATGAAATAAAACAAAAAACAAAAACAAATAATTTCATACAGTACTTTGCTCTTATTTCAAAGATCTCTGTGATGTGGAAAAAGAAAATTAAAACTTTCTATGAAAGTGGAAATAGTTTTCTTGTAGCTTTGGACAAAACATCTCTCCTTAGGGTAAGAGCAAAGAATAAATTTATCTATAAAGACCTGATAAGAACCAAAATAATAAAGCCAAATGGTAAACAGGAAACTTGGTCCAGACAGCTAGAGTGTGCGATTGGTACAAATGAATGGACCAACTCTTTTGTTTCGGCTAGATTTTGTACAAAAGACACAAAACTGATTAGCTTTAACTTTAGATTTCTCCACAGAAATATTACCACAAACCAGTTTCTAAAAAAGATTAATTTAAGTGATAATGATAAATGTACCTTTTGTAATGAGGGAATAGAAGAAATTGAGCACTTATTTTATGACTGTTTAGTTACTGAAAACTTTTGGAAACTGTTGGTAGAATGGATACAAACTTATGACCCAAATTTTCGAATTACACGAAAAGATGTCTTTATAGGAAATAACAACTTTGACGATCTTATTAACTTCCTAATTTTGCTTGCAAAATATGTTATATACAGATCACGTTGTGCATCAAAAAACCCAAATCTTGACTATTATAAAAATTGTGTTTTATCATATAAAACGCTGGAAAAATATGTCGCCAAAGTGAATAACAGCAGTGACGAGTTTAAAAGAAAGTGGACCCTATTATCAACTTTTGGTACATGAATTATTATTATTATTATTACTATTTTTACTTTTAAAATTTACATATTTATTATTATTATTATTATTATTATTATTATTTTTAAATGCAATTTCATGCATCTTGGGGTTTGTATGCGAGTATGACTTTGTGTACAATAATTGTGATTGTAAGTAAGTGTCTGTGTGTGTATGTGTGTGTGTGTTGTGTAGGGAACACATGTAGAGATCAGGACACAAAAGAATTTAAGATCATGCCCCATACGCCAGGTCAGGGGGTGATGTAGGGGAATATGTAAAATCCTGATACCTTGTGTTCAATAAAAAAATAAAAAAAAAAAAAAAAAAAAAAAAAAAAACTTACATTAATAGTACAGTTTAAATTTCCAAGAAAGTATTTAAAACTTAGCAAAGACTGTTTGTGTACTAACATTTAAAATACAGACTGCACAACTTTAAAAGATTTTATTTAATCAAACCACATAAACAAGAACGATGTCACTTATAAGTTATGAATACCACCCTAATTTGTATAGATGGTTATCTGGATAGATATGGTTTCAGGTTCCTTGTACAACTTAAAGGATACATATCGTTATGTGGAGGTCATAAGTGTATTCCAGCACAGGTTACCAATAACACTGCGACTAAGAAACGAAAGGCAAACAGATGTTGCGTACATCTGTCTAATTCGTGCGTAATGTTTGACGTTTGTATGTCGTATTCTGGTATCTCTCTGCCGCGAAAAATTATACATTTCAGTTATGTATAACTTTAGGAGTCGTACATAAAGGTTTGTAATATGCATCCGAAGCAATCAATATATAGGTACAGCGACTCGGCTCTGGCTGAGGAATTTGTTTTAAAAGTAATAACTGAGGTGCAGAGGCGGCGTCAGGAGTACACGGGGCCAAGGGCCCACCATGACCGCACGGGGCCAGAGAATATAGCTTGACAAACTGATAAGGATGACCATAGGCCTGAAGCGCTGGGCCCCCTCAAGAGCGGGTAATGTGGCGGTCGCCCCACTTGCCACCCCCAAACGCCATTCATGTTGGGAATCTGCCAATTCATTCTTCAATTAGATGGTCTGAAAACGTTTTCATTTTGGGGTGTATTTTCTGTCAATCCATCCTTTGAGAGAATGAGGAAAATTACTATATATTTGTTTCAGGGTAATGAGTTGGAATTGACCATACACACATACGGTCATTCATTGCACTTGCTATTCTGTGTGTGATCTATGTGTGTGTATTAACGTAATGGAGGGATATTTATGGGGTCACGGTACTCCCATAGTAAACACCATCATATTCCAAATTCAATAACTTTCTGGGTGCTAATGATCAGACCTATATTTCTCCATGCACAACTATCCTTGGTGCAAGCTTCTTTGTCGAGAACACCATACGAGCCGCGGCATTATTTAAAAATTTAATCTACATGAGCATGAAACACATGTTATTGATTTTGCACCAAATAAATTAGGTACTACTTTCATTACTGAGCACTTCTAAGTCAAGCCTGTAAAAATACTAAAATTGCATCAATCGAATATTGTCGATATTTTTCTTAAATACCAGATAGGATAAGCTCTCAAAAGATATTTTCCCTAAATGTTTACTTTTCATTATTAACAAATTATGAACCACCAAACCCGTATATACTCTAAAAAAATTTAACCCATTTGTAGACTGGTTCTAAGTTCTTCCATATAATTAGTACCGTGTGTCCTATAGCCACATTTAATTAGTTTTAGAAAAGATGTATTTTACTCATTGATATTAGAGCATAATTGTAACAAAGAATTAGCTATGATTGTGTAAGGATAATTGTGTAATTGCATTGTATGTGATACCACTGTATACAGCTAAACTGCATCTGCATTACATGTGGCTGTGTTGTATTGTACTTTTTAGTGGCTTATTCTTGTTATTAAAATAATTGTTTTCTGCAAAAAAAAAAAAAAAAAAAAAAAAAAAAAAAAAAAAAAAAAAAATCATGAAAGTCTGTAATGCAGCTGTATTCTCACCACACGTTTGTTTGTGGGTAAAACATGGCGGATGTTACAGTAACACCGGACGCTCTTATCCGATTGGTCACTATTTGTGGATTTGATTGACAGGTCGGATCTATGCCTTGGGGCCCCTCCAAATGAAGACAACAATTTTGATATATTCATTGTCAAGAGGACAATACATTAAATCCGTACCTTTAATTGTCTAATTTCATATTTTCAGTATAGAAAAGCTGGACCAAGAGGTCTGTTGATTTTGTTCTTGTGAATGCACAGAAAAACTCTTCAGGACAAAAATACTTTTTTACAACGGTCAAGTGAGTCTTCACATGCTGAATGCTCTTTAAACAGCGTAATGTAAAAACAAATGTTCTGGTTCACTGTTCTCTAGAAAATATACAAAGCTGCAGCCCTAATTAAATGATTTCTAAATCATTATAATCCAGAATTGACAAATCAATAATCCCTGTAAGCCTTGTGATTTTCATAAGATGCTCATTTTGCAGTCAAAACCTATAAATTGCAACAACTTACCTCATCTCTGGCATCAATTGGCACATTCAATGTCAATAAGTACTCTGCTATCGCTGTATGACCAGCAGAAGCTGCCCAATGTAATGGCATCCTCTGACTCTGAAAAATTGAAAATTTACTTCAACATAAATCAAAATAATATGCCATTATAAGTCCAAATGATAATCAGTATCTATTACCAGGACATAAAAAAATTATTGTTACAACTGTAAAGTAAAAGCAATAGTCAAGCAAAAAACTGGTCTGACACTTCCATACAAGGGTTTTTCAATATAAATCCCTGTCATGTAATGCTGATATGCCCCTTCTATGAAGGTAATACTGGTATTTCCCATCTATGAAAGTAATGCTGGTATTCTCCTCATATGAAGGTAATGCTGGTATTCCCCATCTATGAAAGTAATGCTGGTATTCTCCTCATATGAAGGTAATGCTGGTATTCCCCATCTATGAAAGTAATGCTGGTATTCTCCTCATATGAAGGTACTGCTGGTATTTTCCTTTTATGAAGGTAATGCTGGTATTTTCCTTTTATGAAAGTAATGCTGGTATTTTACTTTTATGAAGGTAATGCTAGTATTCTTCTCCTATGAAGTAATGCTGGAATTCTGCTCCTTTGAGTGTAATGCTGGTATTATCTTCCTATGAAGGTATAAGAATGCGTGTATTTTTTCATACCCTTTAATTTTTTTGTACACAATCCAGTTATCAAGATAATACTTATTTAAATGTATCATAAATTTTTTTGTACATTTCACTTTGTGTATTTCTAAAAAATTCAATACATTATTTGACATAAAATTTATAATAAGAGGATTTACATTTGCAAAAACGATCGAAAATATCGTAATACAAAAATTAACAATTGTCAGTGGCATCACTAAGTGGTGTGGATCACACTGGGTGCCAAAACAATGAGTATAAAAAAATTTAATTGTTGTGCAGGACGCTTGACCATTGGGGTGACACCATGAGTTACCACACATGAATGACCTATGTCACATAATGCCTAGCTGTCCGATAGAATAAAATCTGTTACAAGTTAGCCATATTTGTAACTCAAGAGACAAAATTAATTCAGTTATATGTTGCTTTATTATTGCTATGTGGTCTTAAAGAAACAGAAATTAGTGAAAACCAATAAGTTTTGTAAAATTACAAAAAATTCCCTAGAAAACAGAGAGAAAATGTTTAAAGGAACATACAGTATTGTGAATTTAAATTCAAAATAGTCCTAAAGGTTCAATCATGTGTCCTATGTAATTAAGTCAAACTAAATTCCAGTGGTACTCGATAAACGATGTGATATGCCTATAACTTTGAATGTACTAATGTACCACTAGCCTGAAGTGTGATGATATACTGTCATCCAATAATCACAATAATAAAATAATTCATTATGTCCTTATCAGAATTCACTATAATTCCAAATTAATGTTTCTGTCCCAAAATATTATTAAAGACTACCTTGGACATCAAGTGAATAAATAATTAGATTAAATGATTCAATAAATCAAAAAATGAACACAGCAATAAGTCTGATTCTTCCCAAAGCAAGAATGGGTAATTCCTCAAGTCAACAAGATTATAAATCCCTCTACCTGACCTAGGTCACAATTAGAATTTACAATAAATTCTATGACTTAATGGAATTTTCCATTCTTAGACTAGAACATTCCATGATCTTTATGGACAATGTTCCCAGCAACATTAAATGAATAGCCCATTGTTAGGCACATACAAAGTCCATATTATTATTATTATTGCTACTACCGTATCTTTACAAAATAAAATCTGTTACTAAAATTATAATAAGGACGTAGTCAACATCTGGTAGGCTAGGTATTTTTATGGGGAATATCAATGTTCTTGACTCAGACCCAATAAAATATGTTTACTTCTATTGATAATGACCCTAATCTTTAACCCAAACACACGAGGAAATATTACCTATGTATTATTTATTTACAGAATAAAAATATCAGTGTCTCTAGTTAGAAACAACATGAACTTAATTTAGGACAAGATTGAGTCCAAAATACATCTACATAGTGTATAATGAATACAAAAATTAAAAACACAATGCAAATTAAATACACAGAACAGTATCAATTAAATAATTAGTATTGTTTGACTTACCATAATTCTGTGAAATTATTCTTGTCATAGAGATTCATGTACGAAAATGGTTATTATAAAAATAATCTCGGTACAGTAGTACTGATGAAATGATTTAATGTGCAACAAAGCCAAGTCACGTGTATACATGCATTACTCTAATTACACATAACCTTGTCTTATATACTACAAGCTTATAATTTTAGCTGTTTTTCATCATTTATTTGCAAAATGTATAGGATTAACATATTACTGAATATTATCAGATCATTCTAAACTACTTATTTTATAACTTTATGTGACCTATAATTTAATTCATGGGAGTTTCATATAAATGGATTTGAAATGTCAAGCATTGTGGATGTTAATTGATTTTGTTACACAAAGACAGTCAAATTATAAGTTTCAATTTATTTGTGCCATTTTCCACTCAACAACATAATTGTAATTTACAATGGTTTTGTCTCCATCTATCTATTCTGTCTGGCTTGATTACTTTTCCAACATGCAACTCAGATTCAGTGACAGGTCACCCTTTCAGACATATCTCACTTGCAAAATACAACCCAACTGATAGGAGGGTCAAAGAACAATTTGCTTCCTGTAGCCCTAAAAAGGGAATCTCAACTTATAGTCAGGCCTACGTATAAGCCAGTTAAATTATAATCGATTTTATATGGTAACAATAACCTCAATTATGAGACTTCTAAACCAAAGGTGGCTTTTACTCAACCAAAGAGCATGGAAACAAATGTCAATCCTCCTTTTCATCTTTAAAAAATCGGAGAATGGGTCCAGTGTTTGCAGTTAGGACAATTCAATTGTATTTTGTTTAGGGCTGTCAAAAACCACGGAAAACTTCACCAGGGTACATGTTGCACCATTTAATGGGTAACCAGGTACTTGTTAGAACCTGAAAGACATGTACAACCCAAGACCAACAAATTGTTCTTTGCTATTTTTTATATTTTGACTGGCGACAGAGACCAACTGTGTAATGCAATACTTGGTCTGAAGCGTCCACACTGTGGTATCTGCGAATGATTGGACCACACGCTATTAATTAATAAATTTATTAAGACTAACTTGTACCCAGACGGTAAGTATAATCCCTCTTCTATTGATCCACTGCATTAAATCCTTTAGAAAATACACTTTTTTTTAGTACAAATCCCTGTCAGAACAGAACACGTGCATTCATTGGCTGTTGACCTCAGATTTGAATTACCCATGCAAACAGGGCTACAGTGACTGCATGGTCATGTGGAGGAACCAGTGATACCACGTAGTCACTGAAGTGATATGTTAACATGAGTAGTCTACATATTAGACTAGTGTTGTTTTGAACTGTGAAGCTGTTCGCACAACCTAGAGTGCAGCAGCCATTTAGTAGTGGGCCGCTGATGCATAACGGGTGGTCCTATTCCTAAATATAGACTGGAGCTACAACTCAGACCAGCATACTGCTGATGATATTTTGATAGTGTTGTTGACAAATTTTTTTTTTGAACGGGTCATTAATTTCCAATGCCCGGGTTTTTCACTATGGTTGGGTACCCAATTACCGTTGACAGCCCTAGTTCTGTTATGTACATTTGATTTAATTTCATTGTCTGTTTGTTAGTTTTAAAACATTTCCATTACATGTTATTGTAATGTAATTTTATTTAACTAGATTTGACATTGTCCAGAAAGTACGTTACAAACAACCAATAAGAGAAACAATGTTTCTGACATTGATTCAGAACCTGTAAATCTAGGTTCTGGTAAAAAAAAAAATTAAAATTCATTTTTAGAGTAAGAATCATTGATTTCAGTCAAGATCATATCTGTCCTACATGTCAAATAACATGTAACAATTGTTACAAACTCTGGTTTTTCCAGAGGATTGACCCACATTACGTCTGGGCATCTGTTTTGCATTGTAGACTTGTAATTGATGTTTTGAAAAAGAAGTCATTCTTGCCATAACACTTGAGAAGTCGAAGTGTTTTATATTGTAATGAATTTTAGGCTAATTATTTTGTTTGCTTCAATTTATGTTGATTTCAAGTTTTTTTCCCCTGAAAATACAGCACTAAAAGTGAAGACAGCTTTGTACCTTTTTACAATCAAAGAAATTAGTGACTGCATGAAGTTTTAAGTAAAATCACATTAAATAGTTGAAAAGTTAAGAAAAAGTATCTAGCTGATCATGTTTCCAACCCCCACTTATATTTATGTCATTAGTTGTCAATTATAATGCCCGTTTTGCCTATAACGGTATTCCAAATTATGATAATAAAATCAAAGGATGTATATTATCAAAATATCCCAACTTTTATTCTAGCAAGTATTCTAGCAAGTACAATATTTACATTTATATTGTTAATTTAAAAGATATAAGCTGTTCTATTTTGCATATAAACTCCATTGCACATTTAAGGCCTATCCTGAATGTATAGTACTCCATTCATTTTCTAATATAGCAGAAATCATAAAGGTCATGTATGCACATTTATTCATCTTAAATTAAATATATACTGTTGTTTTAAAATCTGATACTAATTCTGTTTAATCAACTTCTATTCAATCCTGATTATTGAATGCTATGCACCTGAAATATCATCAAGAAACCTCCAGACAAAAATAGATAATGACTGAAAATATTTATCTGAAGCATGGATGTTATTTAAGTATAAGTTTGAGCCAAATCATATTTCGCATTGACATGTGTGCCGCATAATTTTGTCGATTGTTTACGATTTGTGCAGTGAAGAAGAAAATGTCAAACTCTTCCTTGGAACAGGATTCCAAAAGTTGAATAGAGCTAATAGTAAGTAAAAACTTACTTTTGCATTTACCACTTTTCGGTAATTAAAGAAGGCATGTTTAATAGAGTCGCAAACATGATACATGTAGCTCTTTTCACCGGTTGTCATATGATCTCCCATTCGGCTGCACGATTCACCCAAAACTACCCAAAACCTGCCCAAAACCACAAAAAACATGATGTAAATAAAATGAAATATACTCAAAATCATAGGAAAACATTGGAAATATTACTATCTTGTTGAAACCGACGACTAATTATGCCGCATTTATTATTTACATCATATGGAAATTACAAAAGGGAGACTACCCAAAACCACCCAAAACCTGACCAAATCCACAAAAAAACATGATAGGGAGACTACCCAAAACCACCCAAAACCTGACCAAATCCTCAAAAAACATGATGTAAATAAAATGAAATATACAAACTGCCTCATTGTGAATCAATGAGAATAACAACAGTAATATATGCACGATATTGTACAAGTTTACATGTATTTGTTATTGTCTTTATTAACATTATGTTGTCGCTTAGGACTATAGCAGTCTATTATGTTTCTTCTTGACATCTTAATTAAAAATAAAATTTTGAAATCATATACATGGTACTGATTTTTTATTTTTAACTTAAGAGAAACTTTTCTAATGATAGAGCAGTCTTCTTCGCATGTAATTCATTGGTGTGAGACATGTGAAGATCTATAAATACGGCTTATAGACAATTCGGACCAAAGACAATTTGGCCCAACTTGGACCGAAAATAAGACAATTCGGCCCAACTTTAAAGACAATTCGGCCCAACTCGAAAGACAATTCGGCCCAACCAAAGACAATTCGGCCCAGTTTTAAACTACAACTGACAAGTATTTATTTGTAACATATACTTTGACAATTCTTATATAATATGTTTTATAATAAAATTTGGATCAATAAATTTATACAGATAAAATGGTTGAAAACTGCATAATTAGTTATTTTGCGATAATTTGACAAATTTAATTCAGAACATTATTCTTGTTTTACTGTTATATGTTACGAAAAAGACAGATAAATGTGCACAATGAAAGATGCATCTTTACCAAAATTTCTTGCATTTTAAATTTTATTTAATTTGATAATGAATATTCAAAACACCACAAACATTTTAAGTTGTCAAATTAATACCATTCTAATTATAACAGTTCCGATTCAAAATATTAGCGCGAACGTTTACAACGTGTATGCCTTTTTAGTCAATCCAAATATATAACGTATGTATCAGAGACATACGATAAGAGACTGTTCATTAAATATGTAATCGCTTTCACTCAGTTTTCCCTTTTGATCATGAAAATATGGCATGAAATTATTGCATATCTGCATGTATGTATGTACGTATGTATGTGTTTATGCATGCGTGCATGTGTGTAGATCTATATGTGCATTCAAGCTGGTGAGTCTTATGTATACGGACTGATGTATTTTGCTATGTTTCACTTTCACTTTCAGGCAATTATATTACTTTATTTTTCATTTGAGAGAGAGAGAGAGAGAGAGAGAAAGTCGCACACACGGACAGACGCATTCAGATGTAGCAGCTTACAAGGGAACAAAGATAATGAGTACCATAATTAAGATTATTAAGAATATTATATATATTCCAACTGAACCACAACCTGAAGAAGTACTTTCATTCCACCGATATTACACAAAGCTTAAAGGAGATGAAAAATTTAAAAAACGTGTAACAACTTTAATTAAGGCACCCAGTCAATTCAGTTTTATCCAAAAACTTGCTGTGGTAGAATACTGTGGAGAAAGGTCATTACAAATTAATCAACTACATGGAAACAGCAAGCGTAATGAGCCGTATAGGCGAACAAATCCAAGCATTTTAAGAGACGCTGTACATGATATAGGAGAGACAAAGGCTACAGATAGATATTTGCAGATGAATATGGAAGATAGCTTTACTGCACCAAAATCTTCTAGGCAAATTCAAGACAAAATTTATAGAGAAAAGAAAATCAAAACATCTGAACCAGGAAATAGAAATTTAGCAGCTGATTTATTAGAAATTTTAGGTGAGCTTCACACAAATGAATATGTTCAGGAAGTGATTCTGACAAAAAGAAAAAGCCCGGTCATTGTACTGTATTCTACCGAACAAATTTTAGACTTGATAAAAAATTGTTCAGGACATGATAAAAGCATGATTGGAATAGACCGAACTTTTAACTTGGGTAAGGTTTTTGTAACTGCCATGTCATACAAAAACAGAAGCATTATCAACAGGAAAACTAACCAATACCCTATTTTCTTAGGTCCACTATGTCTTCATTGGGATTCAGATGAAAACACATATTACAAATTCTTTTCAAATATTCGCGAAAAAATTGGAGATGATAAGTTTATATTTGGTACGGATGATGAGAAAGCTTTGACAAATGCTCTAAGATCCAACTTTTGTAATGCAGAATATTTATATTGTACTAAGCATATTAAAGACAACATTCGGCACTGTTTGCATAAGCATGGATGTGACAATCTTGTCACAAAATCTATATTTCGTATGCTCTTCAATGAAGACAGTGGTCTAATATTTAGTCAAGATGATGCTGAGTTTGCTAAATGAGAAGATTTGACAATATATTTAAAACAATATCCAAATGTTGCACAGTACTTCAAAAAGTTCATATGTCAAAAAATTAAAATGTTTGTCTATAAACTACTAAAAAACAAAACTATCACGAGTCTTTGGATAAACAACAACTCAGAATCTATCAATAATAAACTTAAGAAGGTTGCTGATTGGAAACAACACAATTAATTAACAGGTTATATAGTGTAACTCAAGGTCAGTTGATAGATTTGCGTCACGCACTATATGGTTCTGGCAATTATAAATTATTTGTTCCTTCTTGTTCATATATTATTGATGAAACGATTTGGCGCACAAAAACATCAGCAGAAAAGACAAGAATATTTACACAGTTTTTACAAAAGCAACTAAATTACAATACTTCTAATTATATACATTCATCCAATGGAAAATTTCAATGCATCCGGCCGAAAATAGATGCGGTAAAAAAACCTGGGCAAAGAAAGCAAGCAAAGTCGGAACGAACATCGCAAAAGAAATGGCAATAAAATTTGGTCTAATGTCGAGACATAGCTACGCATTTCCATTGTTACACTTTTTTAAAACTAATTTCATGTCAAAGTCTTTGCAATGTTTATATATTTTTTTTAATTAGTTGCATACATTAATGTATTATTTTGATTTTATTAATGCTTTGCTTTAAAATATGCAAAATACATTCGAGTTGAACTCCATTTGTTTATTGTTGATACACTTTTTATTTCATGTTTCAAACTGTGTTTGATTAGACATGGAAAAATAATCTTAGTACAAATTTATACATTTTTAATCACCAGTGAGACATTCCATGCATAATAGAAATCTAAAATCTATTATAAAGAAATAATGTCACAGTGGTACTTTCAGTTGTTCGTTGTCTTGTAATGTTGTATTAATCGCATTTGACAGTTATGGCACTGATAGGCAATTATTTACTTCAAATGATTCAAAATAGGAGAATTAAAAAATGCAACGAAATACATTTTTTTTTCCATTCCATTACATGCTACTTTGTTTATTGTACTTGATTTTGTCCAGAATATATATAGTTCAGTTCTGACTGGTAATGAATATAGATAGTAACATTTGTCTCCCTTGTTTCAATGTTTACTTCCAAAAAAAATAAAGGCAGTCGATCGTGTCGCCTGTTTCAATAAATTAATACTGTATCCAATGTTTTCTTGTGATTATGAGTATGATTAGCATCATATTTTTTGTGGATTTGGGCAGGTTTTGGGTGGTTTTGGGTGAATCGTGCGGCCCTCTTCCATTTGCCTAGTCCTACAATGTAAGCCCCGACGCTGATATTTATGTTTGCTCGCATCTGGGTCTTACTGCCTAAAGAGCAGCGCTGTGTAGTGTTTTTAAATATACTGAACAGAGAATAAGAGGTGAAATTTTCATGTTTATCACATACTTGGCAATAAGTATCAACATTTATCCACATATTTAAGAGTTATTGATATACTTACTTTGCTGTCTTGATCGTGATCGATTCTAACTCTGACACTAGGAAATGAACGCATTTTTCATGTTCCTTTGAAACACGTTTCAATGCCATGGTGGCTGAGGAATGCCGAAGTAAGTTTCAATAAAGCTGTTTTATTTTCATGAAACGAAATTATCAAATGGGTTTTAACAAACATCACGATTTTATTTCGTTTCGTTCAAAATATATTTTCCGATTAGAACCTAACTTAAACATACTTCGGCATACCTCGACAACTGTCGCATTTCAGCAAATTCAAATGTATGTCAACTGAACAAAAAATGCGTCCGTTTGCAAGTGTCAACTATTGATTCCATCTGGATAAAAACAGCGCAGTAGGTATAATTAATTAAATATATATTAGTGGAAGAGTGTCTATATAGGTTGCCAAGTATGTTCGATATTCCTGAAACTTTGATTTATCGTTCCGATGTCGACGACATCGGAACTAACTACACTATGGCGTCATTCGGCTCGTAAGACGTAGCACTAAAATCAAGATCAACATGTGATACGTCTTACGGGTAGGACTACCATTTGCCCAAAGAGAAAAATTCGCGAAAATAGCACGTTTCGGAACCCGTAACTTCAGTTTGGCACAACGTAGAAAAGTCAACGATGGCTTGATGAATAGAAAAATATCTTAGGAGTGAAACAAGCCATAGAGAATGGCTGTGTGTTTTTAAAGACGGGAATAGCAGAAGGAAATCGAGGGTCACGAGTGACGAGTGGGACCAAGTATGTGTAAGTTACGTACCTTCACGTTTTTATATAGTATGATAGAGGGTCCTATGTCAGAATGGGTTATGGAGGTAATCTAAGGTATTTTTGTCACTCTGTATGATTTGTTTCCTTTGGATTATTTGTTATCTTCTTCACATAAGTAACGCGATACAGCGTTCTTGGCTAGTGCATTAATAGGCTATGACCGCCTACATAACCTGTATGACTTTTACTGTAAGCCTTTACATTTTGAATCATAATTTGACTTTTCCTACATCATCTGATATGGTTGCCAACTGGGGATTCTCCTTTAAACGCAACTTCATAAGTTCGAAGTTTCCTTCGTACGCCAATTTACACACGTTGTCGGCCATCGTTTTCATTATCCAGACACCTAGTGCAGAAATAATTTAGAGTAAAATATGTTTTCTAAGCGTTCATAGTATTTTGATTGTCTCAATCGGACACCTTTCGGAGTCTAGGATTTATTTATAAAGAATATTCAAGATTATGATAAGAAAGCAACTGTGATTAGTCAATCTTCTTATGTTTAACCAATGGAATATCTTGATTCATATATCGCACATGTTTGCATCTGAACAGAGATGGAAAACAATTTTAATATAAGTTTGAAACATAATTCAACTAATTTACATTTATCTACCTATGTAAGTACAACATTACAGATGTAATTTGCGAAAAGAAATATTCAATTGGTGTTGAAGTTAATCTAGATGATATTCCTGTACAAAATAGTTCTTTTTTTTTTATCTGCATAAGAGTCTGACGTCTGATATATTCTGCTATAAAGCCTTTCTGCAAGGGTTTGTGAACGTAATGGTAAAAATAAATGTTGATTCGCTAGATTGGATTCACGCGATGGTCGTCAGAGAGTTATGCGTTGGTTCTTTACTGTCTTTTGAATGGATGTATGCACAGGTGCTCGACGCGAGCTTGATGTTACTGTTAGAATAAAAATTCTAAAGGGGAAAAAGATCATACAGAGTGACAAAAATACTATAGATTATCCCCATGCTCCACTCTGGCATAGGACCCTCTCTATAATACTATATAAAATTAAAAGTTAAATAGTATTATATAGAGGGTCCTATGTCAGAATGGGTCATGGGGTAATCTTGGGTTTGTCACTGTATGATCTTTTAACTTTAGATTATTTTATTTTTCAAATCTAACAATATCAAGCTCACGTCAAGCACCTGTGGATGTATGTAGTATTTCAGTCTTCTTGAGATTTTGAAGGGATGAAAAAGTGTGAGAAAAGTCTAATCGAGTGGATGATTGGGGTCACAGTTGTGCTCCTTGTGTCAATTTATAATATTGATACGGTGATTTTGTCTTGTCTTATCATACTTTATAGATAAAACATCAGACTCCTGTCATAGCAATGGGTTGCTTTCACAGAAGTCCGATTGAGTACACCATACCCACAATGCAATGTGTGCACACCTGTCGCCATTTTGAGTCCCTAACAAACTTGTCACCATTAGTCATATATATTTAAGATAATAATCTGATTTATCTATTGATAAGGATATTTACTTTATCAAAATGATGCATAGATTATACTTGAAATTATGTGTCATATAGCACAAAAATAAAAATAAAGCTGGAAGTTCCCTTGCTAATATCGAAAGTCAGAATAGTGAAGTTGAATCCTGTATATTGCTATGAAGAAGAAATGCACTTATTTTCTTTACAACCAGACAATATTGACATTTTTAAAAAGTGATTTGTATCATATCCCTAAGCTTGTCATCTTGAAAGAGTATTAGCATGTATTTTAAATCTAGAAGTTTTATGTACAAATTCTTTTTGGGACGTGTTTGGCCAAAGACAGTTGACAAACCAGTTTAATTACTATGGTACAATATTGTATTTGTGGTGGAGATGATGGAAGTAGTATGATAATAAATGAAAGTAATAACTGTTCAAAGAAGTGTCATCTTTAGTGTATTCAAATGAAACACGTGTTGAACAGAACATGACTTTGTGTCGAATGATAAAACAGTGTATTCCAGAAATGTTTTTAGAAATATGAAATTATATATTAACAATTATCTTCTTAACTTGAATGGTAACGAAATGATTTAAGCCCATGAGACTTGAAAATCATTACATGTTTATACTTGTTTGGGTATCCATTTGTGTATGTGTTTGTTTATTGATCAATATATTTGTTTATAAAAAAAATAATAAAGATTGTTGAAATTTAAATATTTTACTTGAAGAAAACAAGCAGAAAAGTTGTGCATTCGATCTAGAGCAGTTGACATGCACAACAGAATGGGATGCCTTATTATTTGCTTATGCACAAAATGAAATGTGCCTTAGTAATTATGTGGGAAGAACAAGGTGCAAGGTTTGGACGCTAGGGACTCAAAATGGCAAATATGGAAGTACACACGTTTGGTGATTTCACATGAAAACGAATAGTAGAGATAACTCTTAGTCCTACATTGTAAGACTCCTTCCCTGATATTTTTGTGTTTAGGGTGACCTAAAACTATAAAATATCAGGGGAGGCATCTGACAATGTAGGTATACGCCTCTACTGCACTTGCACACCCTTCATGCTGTTTGC
Source organism: Unio pictorum (assembly GCA_030141615.1). Lineage (NCBI taxonomy): Eukaryota > Metazoa > Mollusca > Bivalvia > Unionida > Unionidae > Unio > Unio pictorum. The sequence goes on from JARLTB010000021.1 coordinate 5,118,397, forward strand.
GCACTCTCCCCCCTTATAAAAATGTTTCAAACTATTTGAAAGCTCTCATTGTTAAAAGCAAACATACACTGCTCAGTTGACTTAAAATTTTGTGTGCATTTCAGTAAAATGTGTCGCCTAAATCCAGTATTTGCAATGTCTAGTTTTATAATGCAAAAGAAGGAACAAAAATATGGTTGAACCCGTTTATACATACATGTCTTCAAGTAGATGCAACTATACAATGTGCATAATTACATTATTGAAATTATCACATAAGTGATCATGCTGCTTGAAAACACTTGCCCGTGCAAATATGGTAACCATATTACTCAAGAAACTCCTGGTTAATTTTAAATGTCAACATGTTGATAGAATAATGGACCTCCTGTCAACAATCAAATTAGAAATTATAAACTGATAAATGAAATGAATTGTCTTTTGTGCATTTTTTTAAAAAATATCATTGATTCTTTATATTTTTAAAATTGATCAGGGTGTGAGTGTGTACACAAACAGAAGGGTGTGCAAATAATAACTTGGTGGTAAATTCAGACTTCGACTAGTGACTAGCTGTGGAGTGGTGGAAAAATATAATGCTATTACAATGACAGAATGGAGAGGTAGAAAGAGCCAGAGTTGTTTTTGTTGTCATTATAAGAGTACATCAAAAGTATGGAGTATATGACACAGCTGGTGGCAAGTTGAAACCTCAAGGTTGTAGAAAAAGTTTGATATACCTTCAAGGAGCCTTGAGTGGCCAAGTGGTCTAAAGAACTTTCCGTTATGGATCACTGCCATGTCACCGCTGTCTGCATGGGTTTGAGGTTTAGATTCGGCAAATGTGGGTATGTGAGAAAGCTTGCTAGTATCTTCTTGTAGGTTGGTGGTTCTTTCTGTGGGTTTCCCGGGTTCTTCCTTCACCATTACTACTGGCTGCCATGTAAAGCCTATAGTGTGCTGAAAAATGGCGTTAAACCCTAAAACAACAATAACAACAACATATACCTTCATGCTGTGATGGCTCTGTGGTTAGCATGCCAGATTCATTGCTTAATCTGTGAAGATTAAAATCATTACACTGGATCAAGTCAAGTCAGCTACCATAGTACACAGTTAACTGGGCAGGGTACTTTACTTCATATTTGTAAGCTCTTAATAACCTGGTTATGTGGCTGTGGCTTAAACATCAAACAAAACCAAAGTTGACTGTAGGAAAACAAGTTTTTCTTCTGACTGTTCCTTAACATATTCTTGTCTTTTTTACAGACTGAAAACATGACGACATGGGAAGATGACTTAGAAAAGATTTGGAATAGAGAGGATGAGCCAAATACCAATGGATTTGTTAAATTTGTAGACATTTGATGTATCCAAATGGCAATTATGGGTTGAAATTAAGGATCTATGGACATTAATTTGTTAGCTTCACCTGGTGTTTTTTCTAATTACAAACGGCTTCAGAATGTCTCTCAGTGTGCAACTTATGTTTAAATTTCCACATCATATTGTCATGTCTTTGGCAGCAGTGATGGCAGCATTTGGAATTGCCAGTATCACACTAGCCATCATGTCTCTCACTTTTGGAGTCTGGGGAAATTATTGGGGCACTGGTATCTGGTGTGGTACAGTGGTCTTCATCGGTGGACTTAATGGTGTGGTGGCAACTCATTTTAAAAGTTCCTGCTGTATCAAGAGCTATCTCATCCTGTCAATAATTGGGGCAGTTACCTCTCTTGCCATGTTGGCCCTTTCAGCTGGTGGTCTTGATTACAGTAGTGGATTCTACAAGATTCATCATGATCATTCAAATAATGATTTGAAGACAAAGGTAATTTATGGCTGCTCTTTAGGTTGTGCAATTGTGCAGCTTGTGTTGTGTGTAGCATCAACAGGTGTTTGCACTTATTTCATGTTCATTGATAAGGAGACTGTGTCTTTTCCAGTTGTTAAGAAACAGAAGAATGGACATCATAAACGAAATATAGGCATCAGAAATAGTCAGACAAGTATTAGCAGTCGCTCACCCCTGGTCAGTAAAAATATTAAAAGTGAGGCACAAAATGTCAGAAAGACAAACAGAACATGTGCAGATATAGCAGAGAATAGAAATGAAGTAAGCTTAGTTTCACGTGGCAGACATTCTCAAAGAAAGACAAGTCGTCGGTCTAATACTAGTGAGAGAAATCAATCTGATGTGAATGACAGATCATGTGGAAGGCCACCAACTTTCTCAACCTTTGGCCATATGCCAGAAGATGAAAATGCAAGAAATTGTAACAATACAGCTGAAGTTATTGAATCTGTGCCTGATGAATCTCAACCCAGCCAAGCCCAAGCTCCAGAGACAAGTAGGATTAACTCATTGGTGTGTCTCTGGGAACCTACCCTGCCTATTGAAGAGGATGAAGAGCTGCCTCCATATGAAGAATCGAAAGTGGAGGATCATTGTGACTTGTATGCTGGCAGTCAGCCACAGCGTGAAGATCATGAATTAAGCTCGTCATCCAGTGAATCCAATATCTCCCCTTTAAATCGAACACACAGACCTACACTAAGTCAGAAAGCACAAGATGAAATCACTCACACAGATTTAAATGAAAATTTAAACAAGCAACATAGCTATACATGCAGAATAATTGATGGCAGAATGACAATAAGTGGTTTGGAACATGATGAAAATATCGAACACTATGGCATTCATGTGCCATCTTCAAGCTGTCAAAAGTCCAAAGATGCACCTGGACAGCTACAAAGATCTGTAACTCTTACCTCACCATATAGCCATAGATGTGACAAACAACCTGTTCCTTATAACCATGGTCTCCATCCACAGCTACTATCATGTCATAATTTCAAAAGAGATGGAGATCAAATAGGTTTTCAAGAAAGTAGAAGGGCTCCTGTTAGAAGTCAAAGCCTTAGGCTGCCATTAGAACATAATCATCATTATTTCAAAGTCCCATCAGATCAGAATTTGGACAAAATGTCTGAAGTTAATGCCAGTAATTCTGTTTCTGCTCAAGGTATTGAATCTTTTCGTGCAACCCAAGGTTCATGGAAAACTAGCAGTAATAACCCTTTCCCTCAAAAACATTCTTTAAAACAAGCTTTGATAGAGGTGCCTTTGCATAGTAGTTCGTTTCTTACTTTTAAGTATTCATTGCCAGTAAAAACTGATGTTTCACCAAAGCCTCCAAGATTGAATCCCTTATCAAGATGCACTGATATAATTAAACATGATGTGCCACAGGATGTGAACCTTGTAGAATTGAATACTGAGCACGAGTCCGATCAGTCTATGAAACACCATCTTCCTTTGAATATTGTTGGGAAATCGTCGCAAAATACTGATAACATTTTTAAGCAGAACACTGCAGAACTGCAAGGAAACAAGATTGATAAGGATTACATCAATTGTGATAACTATTATAAAGCAAAAGAAACCAACAAGATGGGAATTTTCAACAAAGATAAAAGTAAAGACAGTGATGAAACAAAAGAAGCAAGGAATCAGCTGGATCCTTCTAGGTCTGTCATCAACAGAGAGTCTTCCCAGATACAAACTAAAGACAATTCTATGAGTGATCATATCCACATAAACTCCAAACAAGGTGGAGTCAAGGAGGTTTCTCTTGACCAAACAATTTCCAGATCAAATCCTCTATCACCTACCCTGTCATCAATACCAAAGCCATGTGTAACATTGCCAAGGCATAGCAGTACCAGTTTGTTCAAACCAGTCCATCAACACAGTCAGGTTTTCTCACCCATTCCCACACAGTTTCATGTTATTCCCATGTCTGTGGCTCAAGAATCAGGAAGGAAATCCGACTATGGTATGTCTTCCACGTCACAGGTACTGAAGGAACCATCTACTTTGTTTGCAGGTGCTGATAAAGCTTTAGATAGCAATGTTTTTGAGAAAGATTCTTCACACCAAACACTTAAGCAACACCCTGATATGGAACATGTCAGAAGCAAGGAAAATAGTGTACAACATAATGAAAGTCATCCAGAGAAAATTCAGAGACCAGAGAGAATCCAAAGTTTTCAGAATGTTGTTTATGAATCAAGTAATGTATCTCCACCATCAGATTTATCTGCATCGTGCAGCACAGTTTACAGTCTTGAGGGCACCAAGGACTTACCTGAATTTTCAGCAGCGGGTTTGTATCCATGGTTAAGAGAGTCAGCTGGTCCACATGAAGTAAGGAACTTCAATGGTGCAAGACCTAAAACCACAAGGATCACTAATTCAAAAGATATGCCTGCCTTAGTCCATGCTGGCAAATCATATTTTTCCAGCAACAAAAGGACTAATCAGAAAGATGATGTAACAGAGAATACACTTGTACATCCTCAAGTAAACCTCAGTGCTCATGTTGTCATAGGAAGGCCTTTGTCCAAAGAGGAATTTCTATCCAGTCAGTCACAGAAGGGAGATTTGAAGGTCAGGATTCCTGTGCATTGTGAAGGAAGGATCTCTGCCCCTCCTTCTGTTGTAAGACAAAATTCCACTCCACTTGATCGAACTATGGAACGAACACAGAATTCAGGATTGTCCCAGTTCACTACTGGGATAAGTGACAGGTTTGGTAATCATGCTTCTGCAGGTTCTCATAACCCTTCACAGGGTGTTCTTCTTCTTCGTCGACAACAATCTTACCAGGAGTCTGTAAACAGGCAGCATGAGAATGTAGGACAGGGTAGTAGTATACATCAAGAACAAATCACTGTGGCAAGCAGAATTAGGCAACAGCTGCCACCACCAGTTCAACAGCATAATGGAAGACAACCCCTGTACTCTGTCCTTTTGTAATCTTGCATAGTTATGTCATCAACACACCTGTTGCTTTTAACTTTACTAATATATGTTTCTATTCTAAAACACTGAAGCCAAACTGAGAGGAGACTAGACTAAGAACTGATGTCAATGTACATTCCAAACACTATTGATTAATTTTACAACAATGTTGTTTTTCTCTTTACCCACATCTGTGCTTCAGGGACCCCCACATTTTTAATTTGGCCCCCCGTTTTGATGCCAAAGTTTGTTTTTAACTCAGTCAGACCCCCAGTGTTGACAGTTTTTAACTCAGTCAGACCCAATTTTTAACTCAGTCAGACCCCCAGTTTTGACAGTTTTTTTAACTCACTCAGACCCCCAGTGTTGACACAAAGGAGATTGTCAACTATCAGTCTTGGACCCCTAGGGGATACACTGCTACATTATGCCTTGGTCTAACAGTCCTTGATTCAAGAGTGTTCTATTTGTTGTAGCTTCTCGATTATTTTTTTTATCCCACACCCCCACTATATTATATGGAAATGGAAGTGATCTAGCTATGTCTGTCTATCCATAATCCATCTGTTTGTCATTAAACATTTTCACTTCCAATGCATAGCTCTGAGACTGTTCAGATTATCTCATTGTAACTTGGTACACACATTGGACTAATTCAGATTATCTCATTGTAACTTGGTACACACATTGGACTAATTCAGGTTATCTCATTGTAACTTGGTACACACATTGGACTAATTCAGGTTATCTCATTATTACTTGGTACCAACATTGGACTAATTCAGATTATCTCATTGTAACTTGGTACACACATTAGAGTAATTCAGATTATCTCATTATAACTTGGTACCCACATTGGACTAATTCAGATTATCTCATTATAACTTGGTACCCACATTGGACTAATTCAGATTATCTCATTGTAACTTGGTAAATGCATTGGACTAATTCAGATTATCTCATTGTAACTTGGTACACACATTGGACTTATTCAGATTATCTCATTGTAACTTGGTACACACATTGGACTAATTCAGATTATCTCATTGTAACTTGGTACACACATTGGACTAATTCAGGTTATCTCATTGTACCTTGGTACACACATTGGACTAATTCAGATTATCTCATTGTAACTTGGTACACACATTGGACTAATTCATATTATCTCATTGTAACTTGGTACACACATTGGACTAATTCAGATTATCTCATTGTAACTTGGTAAACAAATTGGACTAATTCATATTATCTCATTGTAACTTGGTATACACATTGGACTAATTTAGATTATTTCATTGTACCTTGGTACACACATTGGACTAATGGTCCAGACGAGCCCTTTGCTATCCAGAGTTATTTGGTGTCAGATTAATTTAGAATATTTTGAGGGCTTCATGAATCTATCTGTTATTTCCTTTTTGTTACAGTGCAAAACTGCACAATCATTTAAGATATATATGAAACTTAATATACATATTATGCTAGTCCAGAATTACCTTTTGCTGTCCACAATTGTTTAGTTTTACTTTTTTGAACAATTTCATTAAATGGTCAGTTCATTCATCCATCCATCCATCACTGCTTTTGTTTCTGGAGTATAACTCCAGAACCATTCAACGTATCTTTGTGAAATTGTATAGACATATAAAACTAGTGTGCCTCTTGCAATTCACAATTATTTGTTTTCATTATGCTTAGAGTTGTTATGTCCATCCATCCAATATCTACCCTTTTCATTTCTTTGTCTTGGACCACTTCAGTGGCCTAAGAAATTAGAGCATCTGTCTCAGATGCAAGAGGTTTGTGGGTTTGAACCTCAGCCAATTCATACCAAAGACTTTTTTAAATGGTACTTTAGCAGCTGCCTTGCTTAGTGCTCAAGCATTAAGAGGTACTGCAAGGGCTGGTCAGCCTGGTATTAGGATAGTTTGACTGGTGGGACATGATGGGATATGTCTGCGGCATGATGCCCCAGTGCTTGACATTGCTATAAACTGCCACACTCAGCTATAACACCTTTTATGATAAATTTGGTAAGCATTTAAACCGTTCATGTAGTCATGCATTATTCTATTCATAATTCTACAGTTTCAACTTTTTGTGCGGACCCATTTCATTGTCCTTCTATCCATTATGCATACTTTAGTTTCTATGGCATAACTCCAGAAAGAATTGAAATAGATATGAAATTTGGTACATTTATTGGACAACGATGTAGAATGTGAATATTTCCTCTTTTTCATTTCTTCACTTTTAGTATTTAACATTTTCATTCATTAATCATTCTCTTTAGTTTTGGAGATAGATCCAAAACTGAAATATATATCATTGAACCGGAGTACACAAACAAAATTTACGTGCCTTTTGCAGTTGTTCTGTTTCCATATTTCTGTTTTTTATCCATGCTTGCATCCTTTCAACCATTACAATTTGTTTCCAAAGACTTTGGTTGGATATTTTCAAAATACGTCACTGAGATTTGATACATGTATTCAAGTAGCTCAGAGTCTAAATCGCTATTTTAACCGACTTGTCATGGCCAAAGGGAGACAAGTCTTGTATTTGCACATAAATAATCCAATGATGTGCTTTCCAAAATTACCTGTAAAGGTTAAGTCTCTTAGTAATGCTGCATTTTTGATGTTGATGTCAATTTGTTCATCATCCATTGACCATTCATACTTTTTTTTTTCTGGAGCAAAACTTATGTTGACTATCACTTTTCTTTACTGCGTTTTTACCAGACCTTTTGGGGCCCCGAGTGGTCTAAAGCGCTGTCCGTTGCGGACCATTGCCATCTCACCTCTGTCTGCGTGTGTTCGAGTCTAAGATTCGGCAAATGTAGTTATGTGGGAAAGCTTGCCAGTAGCTTCTCGTGGGTCGGTGGTTCTTTCCGGGGTTTGTCCGGTTTCTTCCTCCACCATTAATACTGGCCGCCATGTATAGCCTATATTGTGCTGAAAAAATGGCGTTAAACCATAAAAAACAAAAACAAAAACAAACCAGACCTTTTAGCAATATCAGTCTGCTTCAGCTCCATTCAAGATGGTTGTTACAGCTTACTATTACTGCTACAGCTTTGTCAACATTTAGATGCAGCTTCCTGCCCCAGTTACAGCTCCATTTCAAGTATTATGTTTTTGCTGTAGCTTCCTACTACTACTATTACTACTACTACTACAGCTTTGTCAACTTTCAGAGACAGCCACCTGCCTGTTTTACAGCTCCATTCAACTTTTAAATGTTTGGTACAGCTTCCTACTGCTGCTACACCATTGTAAACTTTTAGACTTTTGTTACAGCTTCCTAAATGTTACAGCTGTCAACTTTCAGATGTTTATTACAGCTTTATATCAGCTTTTAGTTATTTGATACAGTGTCCTACTATTGCTTACAGCTTCATGTCAACTTTTTGATGTTTGATATCTTCACCTGCTACAACTCCATTTCATCTTTCGATGCTTTATACAGCTTCTTACCCCCACAACAGATTTATGTCAATTTTTAGATATTAGATGCAGCTTCATACTACTGCTACAGATTCATGTCAGGTTTTAGACAGTTGATAGTTTCCTGCCCCTGCTAAAGCCTTTTGAAAAGGAATACTTGTTGATACAATTACAAGCAAGAATTTGTATGTTGCATTTTTCATAATCTATTTTAAGCATATCAAGAAACCATCCTTTCAGAAGTATGTGGTTCAGTGTCCAGCTGCCATGTTGTATCCTTAGGAGGAAAGACACTATACTCTTATTGCCATTACAACAAAACAAATTAAAACCCTTGTAACTGAATACATAATATATGCACACGAACACATACATTTGAACCAGAAATCATACTGCACTTATTCCCACAAGTTAAAAAAATGTAAGGGAAAATCCTGTGTGTACAGTTCTAGCAAGATAAGAAATAGATGACCACCTCATTTGCCCTTAACATGGCCCACCCCTAACCACATTCTCAACATGACTTATTAGTTAAACTGGATGTGTTTTATTGCTTTTCACACTTGAATCACATGCTTAATTGATTGCAGATCACATCTACTTTAAGTAAGGACGAAGAAAAGGGAAATATGGCTCACTATGTCAATGCTGTCAGTCAATAAACATTTTGGTGTCTGGAGCAGAACTCCCAAACCATTTAAGATATATTATCCATAATTTATACACTTCATACATTGTTTACACAACACTGTTTACAGATGATATTGCTCCCGATATTCTGGTTATTGTTATTAATGCAATAACATAGTAGTTACAATTAGTAGAGACTTCAAGCACCCCAAATGTTTCATTAGTGTTTTATAACATTACTGTAACCCAACAATGATATTATGATAATTATACCATAACTTAAATTAGAAAAAGAAAAATAGGAAATCAATGATACTGTAAAACCTAATATTGATATTTTATTACTGTTTTGATTTGTACATGGTCAGTACATTCTTGTATAAATTCATTAACATGAAACTGTACACAAAGCTTTGTAATCAGGCATTTTTATTTTACAATGTATTCATGTGTTTTAATGTGTCATATAGCAAGGGTGAATTACACATATTTTGTAATTTCCTTTGTCCAAGATTTATCTATCAGTAGTTGTTCTTATATGTTATTTTATATTCTGTAGAGTGGCATCGTCTTTAAAGACTTAATTTGTCAGTTGTGATTAATATTTGTTTTATATCATTATCATTTATAATTTTAATTTTAGAACTTTTGTTGTTATTTTTGTTCTGTTTGTTGTGTGTTTACAGTACACCATTGCATTATAAGTGGGGTATTGCTTTCCTGCCAGTTCTGGTCCCATATGCTTCAAAATACTGACCTCCTGCACACCCATTTGACTGTGTGTGTGTGTGTGTGTGTGTGTGTGTGTGTGTGTGTGTGTGTCACAACATATAACATACCTTAACACATAAGGGGAGTGAGAGGTAACTAGTATGCATGAAATTTGATAATTTCATCAATGATATTTTTTTCTTGTTTACCACTGTTTATGCTTAATATGAAGAACAGTGTCTTGTATCCAGATTCCAGTCATTTACCGTCTTACATTTCAGAGTTTGTTCTTTCTGTTCATATTACCCCATTTGCACTCCAGCTTTAAGACAGTTCTTGCACCTGTAAGATTTGCCAGGATTGTCAACTTATATTACCAGTTGAATGATTCTAGACCCATATCTTGGAGTCTGACATATTATTTATGGAGAACACTTGTGTATGTGTGTGCATGATACTCTGTGCACTCAATTAGTACATTATCTGTCTTCCCATTTATTTTAATTCTTGCAGATGTATCCTGGGAAAAAAAATGAGATCTGGGTACAAGTGATCAGTGTCTTGATCTGGCATGAACATTGTTCATATCTAAACAACTTAATTTTGATTGGATGCAATGGCTTGCTGCCCAATCTAGTGAAATTCACATGCGCAAAGTACAGAAATGTCTGCTTCATCCACCAAGGTGTAGATAGGGCTAACATATCAGAACCATGACTTGTGAAGATGAGATACATAAATTCACTGCATTTGCTTGTTTCCAATGGAAACAGCACTCTTGTATAAATAGAAGCTTACTCGGTTTGATTTTGTCAACAGGCCAGTTCACTTGCATATTTCTTGTATTCATTCATTAACATGTATCTTTTCAAAGTGGTTAAATAAAGTTTGTGGAGGGTGGGAAATGTAATCCAAGTTGGTTGCTGCTTTAATTATATGCATGAGCTTATCCCGATGCCCTGATATAAATTAGTCGAGTCCAACTGCACTGTACAGATACAGATATGCAGTTTCATAATGTGCCAGCTGATCCGGATCTATGCAGTTTGTTAGGAAAAAATATATAGACATTGATCGCCGGATGCAATATGTAATGGCACATAAAGATATTTGTTATTGTATTTGGACTAAGACTGCTCTGCTGGCAAAGTGGTTAGAGTGGATGCAGGATGTCGCAGGTTTGAACCCTGACTTAGTCATACCAAAGACTAATAAAAATGGTACTAACAACTGCCTCACTAGGCACTTACCATTAAGAGGTTAGTGTTAGGACTGGTTGGCCTGGTGTCAGGATAATGTGACAGGGTGGGATAAGATGTCTGAAGTATAAGGCAGTATGACTGAAAAAGTGTACATGTATATAGCTATGATAAAATCCATCTCAAACACACACACAGCTGGACTCGACTTATAAGCAAGTACTTATGTTAAGTACAAATTTCAGCTACAGTTACTTATTAATAAACCATTTTTTATTACTGAAATAAAGCTGTTACTTTTTATCTGATCTTAATTATGTTTTTGATGCAGTTAAATTCTTAATTTTTGCCTTTGTCAAAGTTTTGAATCTGAAAGTCACTGGTGCCTACCTTGATATAAATTGTTTTCTTTATTTTACTGTGCAACTTTGCAGTAACATAAATATATGTGCTATGTTTGATTTATCTTTTTTTTTTCTTCACATTACTTACTGGATGTAATTATGATCATACAGTTATATTTTAGAGATTAACTTCAGATATCTTTTACAATTGCCAGTGCTAAGTGCTGTACAGTAATGTTATTTTAAAAAGAAAAACATTGTTGTCTTCATATATTTTTCATGTGTTATTAAGTTTTTTATCTTTGTTATTATTTAATTTTGATTGTTCAAGAATTGTTCCAGTCTGTACAAGATAGGATAAGCGATAAAAGACATTTGAGTTTTCTGTATACATCTTTTCCCATCATTTAATTTTTAGATATATTTTCCCATTACATCATAGTTCAACATATTTTCCCATCTCATCATTATAAGAACCACTCAGGTGGCATAGTAGTAAGAGAGTCCACCTAGGATGCGGAAGGTCATTGGTTTGATCCTCTGCTGAGTCATACAACAAGCTTATATAAATGGTATTAAGAGCTACCTTGCTTAGCATTAAGCATTAAGATGTTAGTGTTAGGACTGGTCGGCCTGGTGTCAGGACAATGTTACTGGGTAGAACATCATGCTACATGTTTGCTGCATGATGCTCCAGTGCTAGGCATCACTATAAACTGTTACACTGCAGACATCATAGTAATATGACCAAATGTTTTTAAAGCTACATTAAAAATCCAAATCACAGACACACACTCGTCATTGTAAGAAATAATAATTTTCCATGTGTATATTTTGTTATTTCCTGCTAGCCTGAATATAAATCTTTCAAATGAGAATTTAAAAAGTTGTGCAACTATACAAACCAAGATCAACTATATGATCAAAACATACTGAAATCTATTTCAGTACAGTAAAGCCTGTCTTGAAAGACCACCTTTTGCCAAAAAATTGTGGAGTCTCAAGACAGGTGGTCTCCCATAACAGGTCATAATCCTATATGATCCATATATTTGTGCATCAAAAATTTGATCTTTCAAGACAGGTGGCCTTACATAGTAGTGGTCTTTCAAGACAGGTTTTACTGCAATCCTATTTGAGAAGTTGCATGTCATCACCCATGTTTGAAAAGCATAGATATGCCACATCAAACACTGGTGTACAGACAAGTTTGTTAATTTTGACATTTCTTGTTTTCATTTTTATTCTCTCCACACACTGTAAATCACAGAATTTGTTTATGGATATAAGTTTACGAATTAGCACATTTTAAAATTAATAAAAATAAAAATGAATTTCATTATATTTTTAAACCATGGTTTATGTTTAGTTTGACCATTCCAGTGGCATAGTGGTTAAAGCATCTGCCTCGAAAGCAGGAGGTCGTAGGTTCAAACCCCTGCCAAATCATACCAAAAACTTACAAAAATGGTACTTACAGCTGCCTCACTTGGTGCTCAGCATTAAGAGGTTAGTGTTAGGACTGGTCGGCCCAGTGTCAGGATAATATGACTGGGTGGGGCATCATGCTACATGTCTGTTGCATGACATCATCAACTGCCACACTGCAGACGTCATAGCGATATGACTTAATTTTTTTTTTAAAGCCATGTTAAAAATCCTAATCACACACACACACACACGTTTAATTTGAGAGCTAGAAATTGGCCGCAATTCACAATTTCGAAAACGGATGTAATTTTTACATATGCATACTTTTTTTTTACCCGTCCATTTGTTTTAAAAGAGCTGTTACTTTTGAAACACATGCAATAAGGCTGAGTGTATTATGGCATTCTCTGTCCATTCACATATCCTATTTAGTTTCTGCAAAACAACTTCACTACTATCTACAGTTTCTGAATTTTGTAAAGTGCTTGCATTTGGGATGAGGAAGAAATCTTGCAATTTCTTGCTCATAGGTGACGGCAAACATGACTTGAAAATGAAAAATGATTTCTACACAATAACTTCAGCTTTGCATTACAGACACGATCCGAACTTTGTGGATGCTTGCACTTGGTACAAGCTAGAAGCCTGTTGGTTTGGGGGTTAAATGGTCAAAATCATCATAACTGCAATAATATTAGTTATACATCACAGGTCTGGACCAAACATGGATGAGGGGAAAGCTTTAGATTTGGGGTCAGTAGGTCAAAAAGTCTAAAAGAAGATTTTGGCTTTTGCAAAATATATTTAGTTCTGAATTACAGGTCTGGGCAAAATATTGTGACTGGCTTACAGTTAAAGTTTTAAGCATATATGATTTGGGGGATAAAAGCTCACATGTTAAGGTCACTGGCTGGAAAATTGTTTTGCATAATGACTCTTACACTAAAGTTTGTTGATGGCTTACTCATTAGATAAGAAAGACACCTGCCCAGTTTGTATTCACAAATTCAAAACTGAAGATCACTGACTGGAAGTCATGGGTTTATTTGGCACAATGACTTGAACTTTGTCAACATGCCTTGATCAACCTGGGGGTGGGGTGGGGAGCTTCCACTTAGGTTATAGAAGAGACCTATTAATTTTTGGGTCAGCATGTGAAATATCATTGCTTTATTTAGAGCAACTTCCATAACAAAATTTTGTGGATGGCTTGCACGTGTGATAATAAAGAAGCTTGTAGAATTTTTGGTTGGAGGTCATGGTAGACGTATGTTTTTACAGAGTATGTTAGTTAAAATGCACATCGCTTGACCAAATGTATATAGATTGTTAAGAACTGTTGGTAATTAATCCCCAGTGACATTGATACCCAGGTAGTGCCTACATAAAGGATTATTAAAGACAGGGTGGTCATATAATGTACCATTCACTGTTACAGTATTCTTGCTATGATGTTATGTATGTATGCATATCATATTACTTTTTATAATTGTACATATAATTATTGCAGTATACAACAGTGATGATTTTTTCATTTTGCTATTGTAATGTTATGAAACTTGTAAAATTGTTGCTGTAGTTTTTATCATTGTTAAGATTTTGGTACAAATACTCCAAGTTTGTATACAGTGCAACCTTTTTCTCAGAATAAGTGGACAGCTGAAACAATAACTTATCTGTATCATCTACTGTATCATCAGACACAACCGCTCCGGTGGCATAGTGGTTAGAGCGTCCGCCCCGGAAGCGGGAGGTCGTCGGTTCGATCCCCGGCCAAGTCATACCAAAGACTTACAAAAATGGTACTAACAGACACTCAGCATAAAGAGGTTAGTGTTAGGACTGGTCAGCCTGGTGTCAGGATAATGTGACTGGGTGAGACATCATGCTACATGTCTGCGGCATGATGTCTCAGTGCTAGACATCACTATAAACAGCCTCACTGCAGACATCGTAGCGATATGACTGAAAAATTGTTAAAGCTACATTAAAAATTCTAATCAAACAAAAATCATCAGACACAGTGAATCCTAGTTTATAATTTTACCACATCACAGTTAGTGTGAACCTGACTTTTTCATACATGTTAATGTATATTCAAATATTTCTGCATTCAAGTGTTACTGCAATAGAAACACTTTTTTAGCCAGAACATGGAAATTATACAACTTTTTGTGTGGAATTCTCAAATGCTGACATAAAATAAAGTTAAGTACAATAAACATGTTATGTTTGTTACAGGCTGACTGAAAGATAGCAAAGGATGTGGAGCAGACATCTTATCAAGCCTGCCTGGGCAAAATCCTAAATAGTGGTCACTTCAGTGTCCATGTCAGTCCGTCCACAAGTTTTTATATTCATGAACATGGTCAGATTCTCAAGTATGACTGCAGTTACTTAGTGCATGAATACATATTGACGTGTGCGACACTAATTTACCAAAAGTTTGGGGATGGACTTAACTTGCTACCAATTGTCAGCTTCTTATTTGGGAGTAAAGTAGCCATTGCTGAACATTTCACATACAAACACAGGTAGAATTATCACAAGTGCATCCAATTTTAAACTGAATAATTGAGTTGATCTAGATTTTCTAACATGTACCATTATGTCTAATGGAGAGGGGAAACATCTTGAAATACTGGTCTGATTGTACCTGTGTTTAATATCTTTAGAGATATTCCACATTAAAATTTAAAGTAAAATCTTTAGTTCAGTCTCAGAGGTGGAATTGAGTTTAAGGCTAAGTGTCTTCTTATTTTAACTTTTGATTTAATGCAAATTGTAAACTTTCAGTTATTCAAGCATTTGGACTTTTACTATAGATTTTACCATTTACTGGGGGAGTTTGCACATAATGTAAACAAAATCTCTTCAAGCATATAAATTATATACCATTTATATTGGATGAATCAACTATTATTTAAATTACATCAAATGCTAATCTGATTCAACCCAGAAACAGAATGTATTAATATTTCTTATTTATTTCTTAGCAACCTGGGTAGTCAAGTGGTCAAAAGTGCTATCTTTACTCATCAGTGCTATCTCACCTCTGTCCATGTGGGTTTTAGTTTTGAATTCAGCCAATGTGGTACATGTATGTGAGAAAGCTTGCATGTATCTTCCAGTGGGTTAGTAGTTCTTAATGGGGTTTTCCGATGGTCTTCCTCCAGTTAATATTAGCTGTAGAGCCTACAATGTGCTTAATAATGATAATGATGTTAAACCAACAATCAACCACATCATTCCCCATCACAAATTTACCACAGCATAGTGTTACCCCAGTCAATACATCCCTCTTTACAGTAAAGTTTTGCACATTGACCAGTTTTAAAGCATTTTAGTTGGGCATGTGCTTTTTTTTCGTTTAGATTTTTTTTAATAGTGATATAATTATTGTGAAAGCTGATTACTGAAATATTATGAATGGAAAGTTGAGTGTGGCTACATTCTGTTGTGCTTTGTCTCATCCACTGCCATGCTATCAAGTTACTGTTTGCAATATATTTAATATAAAAGTGAAAAGATGAAAGGCACTGCCTAATGGAAGGTCACATTTAACATTTTGGAATATAGTTAACTGAGCACTTGATATTTGTTTCAGCTTTCAGTATGAAACAGGCCCCTTTAGAGTTTGAGTGAGGCCCTGTTTTGCAAGTTTGATGCCCTTTGGCCCTGATTGTATTGAAATTTGAAAACGAATCGAATGCCAAAAGCAAGCCCATATAATTTGCTATATAAAGATTTAAAAGACAAATATATTTATTATTTTCAGAAACGTTTATTGAAAATTGCTTTTTGATGCCCCTAAGGGTTTAGTCTCGCAATCTCTCTGATTGGGCCTGGTCTGATAATAACAGTAAACTCAGACCATCATGCTAATTATTCAAGTCCATTGTTATTGCTGTTTAACAAAGGATGCACTGCATACAACATGTGTGTACTTTTTCTCTGTACTTGTGTATGCAATTGTTAAATATTCATTCATATATTATATGTGCCATCTAATCATTTCTTTTCTGAAGTAATCACCATTTGATTCCACATCATATGTAATTAATATTGTAAGCTGTATTTTGATACTGACATTGCTTCATTATTATCTTTAAAATTTAGTTCATTAGACCAAAACATAATTTTTATATGTTGGTTTTTTTTTCTTTGTTTTTGTAGATAATCTGTTCACTTAACAGTTTTGAATGTTTAAATATGGTTTTTAAATGTGCAGTGAAACCTTTCAAAACCAAGACCTCACATAATCAGAATATCCTGAAAATTGAAACATTTTCTACTTCTCGATATTTTATTATAAAACTTAAGTTCAAAAAAATGACTAATTGTACCAAAACCCTTTTCTCTGAAAACTGAAATATTAGATTCCAAATTTGATTTTTACACTGAAATTAACCCTATAAAACTGAAATTTACCCAAAAGGTGGCCAGACAGCACATACTGCTCAGTAATGAAATCAGCCAGTTTCCTGATAGCCATAGGCCAGGTGTGAAGTAAAACAATGCCAAGCACACTTTTACACTAATTATGTTCAATACAGAATAGTGAACAGTTATTCTTATACCAGGCAACAGTGACAGCCTTAATAGTTACTAAAATAAATTCACCTGTAAACTGCACAGACCCAAATCAACTGTCGCATAATGCACTGGAAGATCTGTGTCTATACATTTTGTCAGGAATAAACAGTAGAATATGCAGCATAGACCCATATCTGCAGTTGAATTATGCAATTGAAGAACATGGGCTTAATTGTTTCAATTGGACTGTAATTATAAGTGAGTATACATGTTTAATTGTTTGTTTTACAGGGCCAGTAGTTGTGCCAATCAAAGGAGAATATTTGTGCTGATCATCTGTGTGATGTTGTACACTTTAATAGTCCACGATCAGCTGGAGTTTAAACTTAAATCTTGTGCGCGAACCTTTGACATTTTTGTTCTGAACAGAGACCAAAAGAACAGTTTTGCAAATTACCTCGTATTTACCAGCTGTTCAAATTTAATACAGTATATAATTTAAATCAAAGTACAAATGCGTGTGCTGAGTAAAATTTGTGTCAAGCACAGTAAAAATATCAGCAGAAATTTAGGCAAGATATGAGGTTCAGATTATTTGAAAGCACGTCAAATCTTAACCGTTTACTTGTTACCATGGAATTTTGGTCTTGACAGGATTCAAAGTATGTTCTCCAAATATATATATATGTTGTCTCTGTGATCTTATTTCCATATTCATCGAAAATGACTAAACAGGTGTTGTGATCAAATACTTTAGTGGGCAAAAATTGCATGCACACAATTTTGGCAAAGCTATCATTGTGGAAAATTCAGCATGCTTTATTTTGCAGTTTTGGCTGTTTTGTACCAATTGTTTTCCTAAGTTTGTACTTGGTTATATTTTGGATTGTTATATGTGATAACTAAAACTAGTGAGAGAAAAACACCCAGAGATTTACTCGTGTACAGTGTACTGTACTTGAGATGACAAGTTTGTTTCCTGAAATTTTCGTAATTCGAATTCTTATCAGCTTAAATTTGGATTGCATTGGAGAAAGGGTAACTTCCAATTAAATCTTTTATCATTAGATGAAAAGTCAAGGTCACTAGATATGAGATAGCAAAACTATGCACATTTTACGTGTAATAGTTATGTTCCATTGATTGGGGTTGCGAGTGGCAGCCATTCTTCAGCTCGCTTTTCAAACAAATGGACATCTCCAAATGGAGGCCCTGTATAGGCAAATTCTCACTGAACATTGTATTCTATTGTTGAAAAGTTTTCATTCTGTTTAAGAACTGACGTTTCTAACTGCTATTCCCATATATGAATTACAGTGATATATTTCCCATATCTATTTAAATGTGTCTTCCTCCATTATGGAGTGATTGTTTGTGTAACTGTTCTGTATGCCTTATTAACTTCAATACAGGTGCATCTTTGTACTTTATAAAGGTATTTTACATTACATTGAGCTGTATAAGTATTGAATGCTCGATAAACTGTTAAATAAATATTTTATTTCGAGCTTCTAAATGGGTTTGCAGTTTTCACTAACCTGGTAAAAACGAAATGAGTTAATGGCATAGCCCTGTGTCCAACATGTGTTATGCATTGTGTAACACGTGCCCAGCAAGATCAACATTTGCGACATTCAGTACTGCAGAGCCAAAATTAATCCAGCTTTATCATATGTTTTATAATACATGTTTTATAGGTGTGTGTTCCCTTGCATATATTTGATTTATTTGGAAAACAGGTTGGAAATGTACTACTTAAACTGTTTTAACTATGCTCGATCTGAATGTTTCTTAGCACATGTTTTAGCCATGTTACATTGGTGTCTCCCTTGCATCTGTGTGGCTTGCATATCAGTCAGGTAGAAAGTGGTTTATTTCTTTACATCCACTGCAAAGCTACTAAACAATTTCAATTAGACTTTGTTGGGACGTTTTACTGAGATGTTGATCAGAAGATAACCGACTAAATTAGATGCAATTCAATCTCTCTCTCTCTCTCTCTCTCTCTCTCTCTCTCTCTCTCTCTCTCACACACACACACATACATACATACATACATACATACATACATACATACATACATACATACATACATACATACATACATACATAGAGTAATTAGCACAACTTGGATTGGAACAAAACATGTCCATTATGTTCTTATTTGTAAGCTTTAACTAATCCACAAGTTTGAGACACTTGAAGAAATTTTCATTGCAGATTATTAAAATGTTATGTAGATACTTTACAGACGCTGAACGTCTATTCAAATTAACATTGAACGTAATTCTTGTGTTTTGTCGCAGCTATTTATTCTGATTGCCTCAGATTTGATTTTCAGAAAGTTTCTGATTTTGTAGCCTCATTCTGGTCGTACATATTTTATGTATATCTATATTAATTTCATTTTTAAAAAAAAGATCCCAGCAAGGGTCGTTTAGTTAATCTAATGGTATTACATGATTGCATTTTAACAATGTAGTTTGCACTTTTAGATTCACTCTTAGGTTTCAAGATTGAGTATAGTTCAATGTAAAAAAAAACAAAAAAAAAAAAAAAAACACATGGTCTTGAAAGGACATGTGTTCTCATTAATAGAGGTCGTGGGTTTTTCTGCAACGTATCCTGAATTATTTTCACGTTGATTAGATTGGAACACCTGGTTCGTTTACTAAATTTGAATTTTTGTAAATACTTAAAGATTCATGTTAAAGCTTCTTATTGTATTTCTACTGCATATTATATTCTTATATTAAACGATTTTTATGCAGAATTTATCATTCCTGACACTGTATACTAGACATTGATGATGTACAGTGATTTGCTTGATTTATTAATTTATTTGACTCGCTTGTTGGTGATGTACTATTTATTCAAGATAGTTGGATATTAATTGCTATACGAGTTTATTAGAAACATTCTAAGACATTTTGGTTGAAAATATGGTGTTGGTACACAAGGATATCAGTTTTCATTCGGAATACATTTGGAACGTGTTCGGGTTAATTGGGTCAGTTGGAATTAATGTAACTTTAATTCATTATTTGTAAGTTTTGTTTGGGGGTGAGGGCATCCTTTTATTTTGTATTTTAGTGGAAAATATATTAATATTTTAAATTATACAAAACTTACAGGTTATCACTCTTATTTAACAAGCCACTAAATTGTAACACAAAGGTAAATGCAACGAGATAACGGTATTTTTTCAAGTCTGGTAGAACCTATGTATTTGAAAGTTTACTATGCTTCTAATTATATTCTGTGGATACTATTTTTATGTAACAATTGATGAAGGTTAGTTAGTTCACTTCTAATATACCCTTTAAAAATCAGCACTTTGCATAGTTTGGTTTGAATTATAATTTGATGTCTGGTGGTTATTCGCCGAGTTAAGATACTCTTTAAGGTTTTTTTCTTCTGAATATGTCAATTGTCAATGTAAAATGGTAGCGTTTGGGTTTTTGCGGATATTTCTTTCAGCCATTCAGCTGCATAAAATGGAGGAAACCTATTAACCATAATTAGACAGGTTTTAGACTACTGGTCGTAGACAAAAAGGGCTTATAGGATGGTATGTTTTCCATTGTCTCTCGTCCATTAATCCATTAGCACAAAGTTCGTTACTCTGCCTAATCTATTTGGAGGATTGCCATCAACATGGGGTCTTTACTCAACAACTACGCATGTTGTCTAGATCTAGTTGGCTGGCCATATGGACATTGCGCTTTCACTGTAAGAGTTCTTACAATGATGTCTAGTTGGTACTAAATAGATAATGTGCCAGTCTTCTTTTAAATATGGCTACAATAGCATCCCCTTTGAAGCTCTTCCAAAACAAAACGTTGTATTAACGATTATGTGTTGGTCTTAATGAAAATTGTGCCAAGTTATCATTGAATATGTCCACCACAGCAACTAATTTGAAAATCTTGTTACGGATGAAAAATTTTAAATATGGCTTCAACGTTCTACAATTCAAATAAAGAAATGGTCTTTTGAATTCCTCAATATTTTTCTTCAGGTATAAGAATTCAGTTCCTTCGAGGGGCTATTGACTTTGTTAAGAAACGTTAACGGACATTGTAATCATTATTTCAAGACACAGTTTAAGTACACTTAAAATGTCATCACCTTGTTGATCAGATCCTGTTCATTAAGCATTACCTATCTGCAAGTAGCTTAACCATGTTAATGCCCAACGTCAGTATAACTATCAACAATAATGCATTTTGTAAGAAGTATAAATGATTCAGAGGGGTTTGGGCACATGTATCCTTAGCATATGAAAACTGCTTTTGCGCCAAAATTTAATTTAAAAATATAGTCTCACTTGAACAATTTGAAACAATGGACATACCTGGCGAAACTAGTAAATCCATCAATAAGTTTGTGATTTTTCGGAAGAATATAAAAATAATTTGGTCTCGAGTTATTAAGAATTCGCTTTGTCCTAAAATTACATCTTTATTTAATTGTCCAAGTTTGTCTTACTTGCAATGCTGTATCAGGACAATTTGGTTTGAAAAAGGTTGGTAATACGACAAGTCATTTAATTGACTCCTTTTCAAAAATATACTAATCCGGCCCATGATAATAGTAACATTTCTCTTATCTGACTAATTTATTACCAAAGAATTATTTTCGATACATTTTTCAACACTTTATATTTGTATTAACAGAGGTTTTAATTCCGAATCAAAACGAAAAGACATGCTTTAGTTTCTGTCATAAATGCAATTCCGTAATCCGCCAATACATCAGGAGGCTGCCAACTGGATTTGATTTTTAATTTTATTTCACGAGGCTGCTTGCTTACTTTGTTTTGGGGGTGGGGTGGGGTGTGTGTGAGGTGGTCAACATTTTCAAAGATTTTATATTTTCATTGACGGTAAAAAAAAATTGAGCTTTGAAAGTAAAATGTGCTCTGCGGAAGTGAGAACGTCACATTTTGTGAGATTTACTACTAAACGTCTGAGGAATTGTAAACCTATTATATATAATTAATAAAAGTGCACCAGTGCTGCGTGAAGTGTAGAGTCAAATTAATCCAATGTTAACCTTACACCGTGATATTGTATGTTTCTTTTTTTATAGGTGTGACGTCTTCTTGCACAAAAGATTTTGTGAAGAGTGTTCGCCAGAAAACTGACAGGAACTGGTGGCAGGATGTTAAAGTATATTATGCAGACTTGGCTTCCGCAGATTAAATCCTCAACTACCATCGCATTTCTACCAAACGAAAGTTATGTATACGAAATTTTAAAATGTGTCTACTAGCTTTTGTCTGAAGTTGATTCCAGCATGGAAAATACATCAGATTAAGTAGTTTTGGGTTTAACACCATTTTTCAGAGCATGGTATATTTACATGGTGGCCAGTATAACTGGTGGAAGAAGAAAGAATCACCGACCCAATTGAAGCTTTCTCACATACCAGCAATGCCCGTGACGCGAACCCACGCGATCTGGGTCTATGCTGTTTGTTAGAAGTAATCAGTAAAACAAACACTATAGACTCTGATCTACTGGCGCTTTATGATATGGTATATATATATATATATATATATATATATATATATATGAATGAGCAAAAGCTGTAATAAGGGCACTTTAGGTAAGACTTCCAGTGTTTATGACTGTTTATCTTATCTTCAGGAATTAACTCGATGAAAAACCTCTTAAATGACATTCAACGCCAGTGGATCATTAAGTATCGTTGGTATTAACTCTCTGTTGCAGTCGTCTTTTTAAGCAGCAAAGCCTGTCAGTGTTCATGATAATGAAAACGTCATATTCACCTATGGTCCATTAATCATCTTTATGAGCAGATGATTGCTAGAGTAAGATCATGTATAATTCTTTATGCCAATAAAATGTTAATTTTAAGCCATCTTTAAGTGAATTTTAGTTTAGAAGCCCAATTTTTCCCACATTATACTCTTCACTCTGTCGCATATAGGTATAAAACATTCTTAGTATACGCTCTGCCATGCCACCACGTCACTTTCAAAATAGTTACCCTTCAAACGAAAAAAATATGGATTTTTCAAGTACAACAATATAAGGATTAGTACATATTAAGTAAACTGCACATTTAACACTCGTCAAAAATAGGGAAAACTGTCTTATTTTAATAATCTCGGCATGGTATTTGAAAGTGAAATACGCGCAAATGTACGTGTAAGAAAGCTAATGACAAACACTATCAACGATTGATCTATTTAAATCAAACACGGTGCATAAAATATTTTAAAATAATTAAGATCCAATCTACTGTTTTATTAATTTGCTTTTAACAAGGACATCATACATTAATTATCCCCAAGCCATCGTTCATAATTCGTTTGTAAATGTAAGATTGGCTAAACTCAGAATTGAAGGTATTTTTTAAATGATTTACATTTATAAAATACACAATCACTAGCAACATTTATTGTGGTAAAATTGCGGAATCGTCTTCAATTTGCACTGTGTTAAATATTATGTTAAGTACACGTTGTCCTTTTCAAATTGAATTAAATACATTTGAATTAATGAGTAGATTCACATTTATTCATCATAAATTTGGCAATCGATGTGACTGCGATATATACCATAGCTATATCCTTTTGTGTTTTTAATCATTTCCTTATACTGGTCTAACAATAAATTATATATATGTACGGGTCATACCAAAGACTTGTAAAAATAATACTAACAGCTGCCTCACTAGGTGCTCAGCATTAAGAGGTTAATGCTAGGACTGGATGGTCTGGTGTCAGAATAATGTGATTTGGTGGGACTTCATGTTACATTATGTGGCATGATGCCCCAGTGCTAGACATCACAATTAACTACCACAATGCAGACATTGTAGCAAAATGGCTTATCACTTTTTAAAGCTACATTAAACAACCAAGTCACACACACACACACACACACACACACTATTTAAATGTACTGGTCTAACTTTAAATCATTTCTATATACTGATATAACAATGAATTATTTATTTGTACTAGTCTGACTTTAAATAAGCTCTTTGTATTGATCTAACTTTAAATCAACTCCAGGTAATGATCTAATTTAAATCTTTCCTATGTACTGATCTAACCTAAATCATTCATAGGTACTGATCTAACGAAAAACATCATTACTATGAACCGCTCCTGTGGTCTAGTGACTAGAGCGTCCGCCGCAGAAGCGGGAGGTCGTTGGTTCAATCCCTGAAAGAGTAATACCAAAGACTTACAAAACTGGTACTTACAGTTGCATCACTAGGCACTCAGCATTAATAGGGTAGAGTTAGTACTGGTCGGCCTGGTGTCAGGACAATGTGATTGGGTGGGACATCATGCGGCATGATGCCCCAGTGCTAGACATCACCATAAACGGCCTCACTGCAGATATCGTAGCAATATGACTGAAAAATTTGGTAAAGCTACGTTGAACATCAATATAAACTGCCTCACTGCAGATATCGTAGCAATATGACTGAAAAATTGTTAAAGCTATGTTAAACATCCTAATCAAACAAAACAAAACAAAATAAATCAATTCATTACTATCATTGAGTCTAACTTTAAATCCTGTATGTATATGAGTCTAACTTTAAAACATTTATATGTATGGGTCTTACTTTAAATCATTTCTACTTATGGGCCTAACTTTAAATCATTTCTATTATGGGCCTAATTGTAAATCATTTCTATGTATGGGCCTTACTTTAAATCATTTCTATGTATGCGTCTTACTTTAAATTATTTCTATGTATGGGCCTAACTTGAATCATTTATATGTATGGGTCTTACTTTAAATCATTTATATGTATGGGTCTTACTTTAAATCATTTCTATGTATGGGCCTTACTTTAAATCATTTATATGTATGGGTCTTACTTTAAATCATTTCTATGTATGGGCCTTACTTTAAATCATTTCTATGTATGGGTCTTACTTTAAATCATTTATATGTATGGGTCTTACTTTAAATCATTTCTATGTATGGGCCTTACTTTAAATCATTTATATGTATGGGTCTTACTTTAAATCATTTCTATGTTTGAGTCTTACTTTAAATCATTTTTATATATGCGTCTTTCTTTAAATCATTTCTATGTATGGGCCTTACCTTAAATCATTTATATGTATGGGCCTTACTTTAAATTATTTCTATGTTTGAGTCTTACTTTAAATCATTTCTATGTTTGAGTCCTACTTTAAAACTTTTCTATGTATGTTCCTAACTTTAAATCATTTATATGTATGGGTCTTACTTTAAATCATTTATATGTATGGGTCTTACTTTATTTCTATGTATGGGCCTTACTTTAAATCATTTCTATGTATGGGTCTTACTTTAAATCGTTTCTATGTATGTGCCTAACTTTAAATTATTTCTATTTATGGGCCTAACTTTAAATCATTTCTATTTATGGGCCTAACTTTAAATCATTTCTATTTATGTGCCTAACTTTAAATCATTTCTATGTATGGGTCTTACTTTAAATCATTTCTTTGTATGTGTTTTACTTTCAATCATTTCTATGTTTGAGTCTTACTTTAAATCATTTCTATGTTTGAGTCTTACTTTAAATCATTTCTATGTTTCTACCTTACTTTAAATCATTTCTATGTATGGGTCTTACTTTAAATCATTTCTTTGTATGTGTTTTACTTTCAATCATTTCTATGTTTGAGTCTTACTTTAAATCATTTCTATGTTTGAGTCTTACTTTAAATCATTTCTATGTATGGGCCTAACTTGAATCATTTATATGTATGGGTCTTACTTTAAATCATTTATATGTATGGGTCTTACTTTATTTCTATGTATGGGCCTTACTTTAAATCATTTCTATGTTTGAGTCTTACTTTAAATCATTTCTATGTTTGAGTCTTACTTTAAATCATTTCTATGTTTCTACCTTACTTTAAATCATTTCTATGTATGGGTCTTACTTTAAATCATTTCTTTGTATGGGTTTCACTTTAAATCATTTCTATGTATAGGCCTTACTTTAAATCATTTCTATGTTTCTACCTTACTTTAAATCATTTCTATGTATGGGTCTTACTTTAAATCATTTCTTTGTATGTGTTTTACTTTCAATCATTTCTATGTTTGAGTCTTACTTTAAATCATTTCTATGTTTGAGTCTTACTTTAAATCATTTCTATGTTTATACCTTACTTTAAATCATTTCTATGTATGGGTCTTACTTTAAATCATTTCTTTGTATGTGTTTTACTTTCAATCATTTCTATGTTTGAGTCTTACTTTAAATCATTTCTATGTTTGAGTCTTACTTTAAATCATTTCTATGTATGGGCCTAACTTGAATCATTTATATGTATGGGTCTTACTTTAAATCATTTATATGTATGGGTCTTACTTTATTTCTATGTATGGGCCTTACTTTAAATCATTTCTATGTTTGAGTCTTACTTTAAATCATTTCTATGTTTGAGTCTTACTTTAAATCATTTCTATGTTTCTACCTTACTTTAAATCATTTCTATGTATGGGTCTTACTTTAAATCATTTCTTTGTATGGGTTTTACTTTCAATCATTTCTATGTTTGAGTCTTACTTTAAATCATTTCTATGTTTGAGTCTTACTTTAAATCATTTCTATGTATAGGCCTAACTTGAATCATTTATATGTATGGGTCTTACTTTAAATCATTTATATGTATGGGTCTTACTTTAAATCATTTATATGTATGGGTCTTAGCTTAAATAATTTCTATGTATGGATTTCACTTTAAATCATTTCTATGTTTGAGTCTTACTTTAAATCATTTCTATGTATGGGCCTTACTTTAAATCATTTCTATGTATGGGTCTTACTTTAAATCATTTATATGTATGGGCCTAACTCGAATCATTTATATGTATGGGTCTTACTTTAAATCATTTATATGTATGCGTCTTACTTTAAATCATTTATATGTATGGGCCTAACTCGAATCATTTATATGTATGGGTCTTACTTTAAATCATTTATATGTATGCGTCTTAGCTTAAATAATTTCTATGTATGGATCTAACTTTAAATTTTAAAATGTTCTTTGATATGTATATCTAGAAAAAAGTTGTATAAATTGCATTAAAAAAATATTTAATGTCAGAAACGAAAGGAGTAAACTACTATACCGAATAAGGGCCGTTAAAAGGCTATACCGAAGAATACGGGCCGTTAAAGGGCTAAACCAAATAAGGATCGTTAAAGGGCGATACCGAATTAGGGCCGTTAAAGGGCTATACTGAATAGGGGTCGGTCTCTGCCCCTCTTCACATTTCTTCATATGATGGATATAGATTAATATATGGAGGTTTAATTTAATGTCTTGCATAAGTTCGCTTGCACGTGCTGGTTGCCAGGGAAACGATGTGCTTCAAAAATATAAAAGAAGATATGCAACATTTCCATATGATCCACAGATTTCTCATTTATCTGTTTATCCATAAACTATTCACTAAATTAAAAATGACAATGTATTTTTATTATTTTTCTGGCATAAAACTGCATCATATAGGGCTTGAAATTCTTGAAAATAGTCGACAATTAGGAATAAATCTGTTTTAAAACGTAAAAAGTTTGAAACCGTTTAAGTTCTGCTGCAAACATAACACGATAATTTATAACTTAAAATATGTATCTTTGTGAATTTGTGTTTAATATTGCTGGCTGATATGATTGATTTTTACGAAACATAATTTTCAAAGTATTTGTCCAGATTATAAATATAATATGCACATAAATTGTTAGAATTTGATATTCTGGCCTTCATTAAAACTTGGTTTAACGTCTCCATTTAATTTGTTGACTTTACCCTCCAACTTTATAACAACCCAGTTAAGAATGATTGTATAGGTGATATGCGCAGTGGTGTCATATATGTGAGAAAAAGAAACGTTTTATCTGAAAGGCGATGGGATCTTTAATTGACTATGTTAGAGGGCTTATGTATTTTACTTTTACTTAGACAGCGTCAGATTGTGGTATGCTTATTATATAGACCTCCAACTGCAAACAATATATATTTCAATGATAGAAAACTCCATACACCTTCCTGTTGATGTGGGGATTAGAGATATAATTGTAACAGGCGATTTTAACATTAATATGCTAAATCTGCCGTCCGATCAAAAAAAGAAATGAAATCACTATGTGATGAGATTTACCTTCACCAATTTATTAACCAACCCACTCATTCATTGGAAGCTCTCCATCCCTGATATATATGTTACTTGTAATGAATGACGAAAGTTTAATTCTCAGCGGGGTTCTAGAGATACCGTTGCCCTATTTATAGGATATTTAACTACATAAACCTACCTGCGGCTGTTATTGCTTAAAACGTGACAATATTTAAAAATATGCAACACAATCTTACTGACTACATACGTTCTAATATCTAGCCAATGTATTCCGAGTATAATTGTTAAAGTTAAACCAACAGAAACTCCTTGATCACAACGACAATCGAAAGATCGATACGCAAACGTAAGAAACCGTATCAAAAAGCCAAGAACTTAAATTGTCATTTCATTGGACTAATTTCGTTCCCTACTGAACCAACAATCTTATAATTCGAAAAGCCAAACAGCCACATCCTAAAAGCATTAGCACAAAAGATGAAATCATTCAAAACATCACCCAAACAATGCACGGTCAGTTCTTAATGTAGTCATGTGCACATTCTATTCTATACCGTCAACAACACGGTTAAATACTTACTGTTGAAGTTGACAAGTTAAAATATATAACGATTTGTTTAGGAAGAAACTAAACTAGATGAAATAAATGGTAACTTTAAGGTCATACCTCTACGGGTGAAAGCTTAAGTTCCATTGAACAAACGCCTGACGAAAGAAAAATTGTTCTTAAATGCCTTCCTCTTGCTAAGGTGTCATGTGACCATGGTCTTAATAACCGTATTCTACAAAATTATTTCTCACGCTGGCTTGTTAACCATTCTCTTAGAAAATCAGTATATTTGGGCATTTGAAAAGAAGCAATGCTTCTCCTGTTGTGAAGAATGGCAACACTTCCATCGTATCTAATTACAGACCAATATCGTTTCTCGATATAGCTGGCAACGGTTTTAAAAGACTGGTTGCACTGTGTAACAATTTGTTTTTATTCCTGGGTTGGGTAATAAGCGTTATTTCGTTATTACTTATACTTCCAAAGTATAGAAAATGGCTAGTATTACCCACAAAGTTTGCTTTTGTGACCCGGACAGTGATAATTTGAAATTTACCTATTTTCCAGAACATTTCAGACATATTCAGTGCTCTAGTAATTTAAATAGTAATACAAATACAGGGGCTTTAAGTCCACCAGTTCACTTTAGTTTCAGCTGCCTAAGTGGATACATATCTGCATTTTTTCTGATATGGCATCAAGAGGATAGCGAAACAAATACTCAGTGGAAACATCTGCTAAGGTGCTATGATGTGTGAGGCCTATACTCCATATTTAATCATGACGTTAAGGGATAAAAACAAATCTTGGGCACCTCATTTCGCCTGCGAGCAGTGCAAAGAAACTCTGGAAGGTAAGATGGACAATTGTTGCTCGGAATATCATGTTTTAAAATTTGTTAAAATATTTTAATTTGAAATGTTTTTAAATTGTAAAACGTTTTACAGTTTTCATTATTATTGAAAACAAATATCATATATGAAAATGTTGCGAGAATCTACACCCTAGTCATGGGTGAAATAAATG
This sequence comes from Unio pictorum, assembly GCA_030141615.1. Classification (NCBI taxonomy): domain Eukaryota; kingdom Metazoa; phylum Mollusca; class Bivalvia; order Unionida; family Unionidae; genus Unio; species Unio pictorum. The sequence continues at coordinate 5,148,206 of JARLTB010000021.1, forward strand.
TATTTTTGTAAGATGGTAGAAGACAGGAAAAAGAGAGCCATGTAATTCGCTATCTCAAGAATTTGGCTGAAGCCAGATGACCACTCGAGTAACTGCTACGTGTGCATGGTGGACCCTTCCAAAACGTAAGATTGCACATGCTATCACGTAACCTAACCTTCCTTCATGTATCACCACGGTGGCACACTGTCCTGACCACCCCAGAGAGAGAGAGAGAGAGAGAGAGAGAGAGAGAGAGAGAGAGAGAGATATATAAAGAGAGAACCTTTAGAAGAAATCAGCAAGTCAAAGATCGAGGAAGACGTTGTAGATCCAGATAACAATTTCAGAGGTGGAGCTGAGAAGATAAACCCATACTACCCCAAATAAAAAGACCTCAACGACTTGATCTCACAAAGTCCAATGCCACGCTTTTGACGTCTAGGCTAATGCAATTTATTGTTTGATGGAAGTGTGCAAGGCGCATAAGAGAGGAAGCGTCACCAAGACTTGTACAGCTTCTTCACCCGTCAAGATGGGTTCTGTTTCTGCCACAATGCGACCAGTCTGTCTGAGGCAATCAGAATCGCCTGTAACCAGAATGAGTGGCGCCTCGTCGTTGACAGCTTATCCAGGAGCTTCAAAGCCGTGCTTCTCCAATACGGGAACATGTACCCGTTTATCTCCCTGGCTCACTCTGTACACCTCTAAAAGGATTACAACATCAAGACCTTGCTGGATGCCTTGAAGTATGATGAGTACGCCTGTGAGGTCGTTGGAGACTTCAAAATGGTAGCATTCCTGATGGGTCTCGAAGGCGGTTTTACCACATTTCCTTGTTATTTATTTCTTTGGGACAGCATGGACACCAAGGCACACTACTACAGGCGGGACTGGACACAGCGTACCACGTTCTATGTGGGGAGGGGCAATGTTAAGTGGGAGCCACTCGTGGACCCCCGGAAGATGCTGACGACACCACTGCACTTCAAACTGTGTCTTATGAAACAATTTGTAAGAGTTCTAGATGTGGAGTCGACACACCACTGCACATCAACCTGTGTCATATGAAACAATTTGTAAGAGCTCTAGATAAGAAGTCGACAGCCTTCAAGTACCTTCAAGACTTGTTTCCACAGCTGTCTGAAGCAAAGGTCAAAGCCGGTGTCTTCGTCCGACCACAGATAAAGATCCTGGAATAACAATGAATTCCACAAGAATCTCACTAGTAATGAGAAAGTGCCTTGGAACAACTTTGTCGCATTGGTTCTGGGCTTCCGGGGCAGTCACAAGGGGCCTAGAACTTTGTGAAACTGGTTGAGACTGATGACGAACTACTTACTGTACAGTGGGCTGCATGATGTGTCTCATATCCATATCCTTGAGACTCATCTTAATAAATTCAAGGAGAACGTAGGATCGCACTCAGAAGAGCAAAAGAGCGCCTCCACCAAGCTATTCTGGACTTTGAATGCCGCAACCAAGGACAGAATAATGAGAACATGGTGGAAGATTATATTTGGTGGCTAATTCGTGAACGTTATTTACAGTATAATCGTAAATCTCTATAAACTACTCACTTCTATATCTGTTGTGGTCATTTTATATTACTTTAGTATAAATACGAATTAAGTTTGATTCATATGTTATATTTTCCTAAGTTTACGTGAACAAAAAGATACAAATCAACCCGCTTTGGTAAATTTCAAAATAGCACTGTCCTGATCACCAAAGCAAAGTTTGTGGGGAATAATAGCCATTTTCTATACGTTTTAGGCATAAGCAATTACGAAACATTATGTACTACCCAGGAACAAAGATTGTGTTACAAACAATTGTTAAACATATATTAAACGTCTTCAGTGAAAAAAAGCATTATTACACCTTTCTAGTCTGGTTGATCCTACATTTAACCAATTAACAAAGCCAAAGATTCCGCTATGAAAATTAGAGTTGTATTTTTGCGAAATAACTACAGTTTTCACTCATTGTGACATTAAGGACTCGTTGACAGACTGAAAGATATTTGTATCACGGGAATCCTTTTAAAACGGTCCTTAACTATCTTAACATTGCGTCATTATTCTTTGATAAAATACACACATGCTGACACACCATAAGGTTCTTATTCTAAAGAAAAAGCATATACAGTTATATCAGTACTATGAATGTATAAACCTAATTCTTGTTATATCACCAAAACGAAAGGGAAATTAAGGCTCTGAAAATAGAGTGAGACTACAATATTGGTTACTGACCCGGAAGTAATAATTGTGCCACGAGTCCAGAAAGCCCGCGCTGTGGATTTGTTGAAGGTATTAAATCGTTAAAGATTTTTAAATGTCTCGTACACTTTTCCTTGATTTTATCATTGGCGTTTGCATGTCTGTTGTTGAAATCATTCAAATTGTGAAATAATGTTTCTTGCTCGTTATGTAATAAAAGACAAAATGTTACGTATATTGGATTTAAGTCATCTAGTTTTGTTTAAATTGTTTGTTTGTCAGATTCAAATTTGACATTTTAAGTTTAAGATTCATTCAATGGACAATATTTTTTTAAAAAGTGGAATGACTTGTACTTTACAAATAAACACCACATGTTGACCTCATTTCTGACCTAGCTTCAGAGTTGTAAACAAGCTTTTAAAATGATTGGTTGATTCCAAGGACATTATGGAGCTTTGTTATAAACATCTTTCTATTTTTATTTCTTGAGAGTAAAAATAACTGATTCTCATCTGGGTCATACGGTGTGCACGAGATTTTTTGAACGTAAATTTGTTCTAAAGATTCTAGGAGATCATGTGACCCCTTCCTTGTTTACGTAAAAACAGGTATATAAATTATGTTTTGGAGCGAACTATTTAGTAGAAGTTGGGCTGTTAGAATATTAAGTTGTATTGTTTTGAGTTATTCTTAATTACCAGGACTTTTGCAATTTCACTAGTGGATTATATTTTGAATTATTTTTGGATTAATTTTGGAATTGATTCTTAAATCCGTAAGTTTATTTTTCTTTTCTGGAAAATATTTGTTCTCAATAAATTGTTTATTAACTTTTTACAAGCATGTTATTTTCACTCTTTCTATGTTACTGTTTTTTCGAGCCTAAGCACGTAACTTAGAAATTGGGGGCCTCGTCCGAGATTGGGATCAATTGGAATTTGGCTAGGATTTTTTTCAGAAAACTTTTATTTTAAAATTTGAATTCCCCTAGTTTTTGAAATTTTCTTTAAATCTTTAGTGAGATTGACAGGCTTGTATTAAAATGACATCTAAAGTAGAAATATTTCTTTCTAATCCTACTCAGGAGCAATTAGATCTTTTCAAAATAAGTTGATTCAACTTGCCAGAAAATATGATCTTTCTGAAGTCAAGGCTTCTTTAACGAAACAAGATATCAAAACGATTTTGGTCCAATATTTGGTAGAAAAGAATGTTTTGGAAAAAAAGTGCTTTGATTTCGGTCAGTAAGTCTGCATCAGACTATGACATTAAAAATAAAGAAATTAGAATTAAAATTCAAGATGGAATTAGAGTTGAAGAAGCTGCAATTTCAGGAAAGGGAGAAAGAAAAAACAATTACAATATGACAAAGAGGAGAAAGAAAGACAATTACAAATATGAAAAAGAGGAGAGAGACAGGAAAGGGAGAAAGAAAGACAATTACAATATGACAGAGGAGAAATAAAGACAATTTGAATTAGAAAAAGAGCAGATGCACATTTGGTTACAAGAAAAACAAATTGAGAGAGAGAGAGAGAGAGAAGGAAGAAAGGGAATGTCAATGTAAAATGAACGAAATGGAACTGGCACGCCTTCATACTTCAAATCCAAATTTAAGTTTTGATTTAGCAAGGAATATTAGATTAGTGCCCCCTTTCAGAGAAAAAAAGTAGACAAATACTTTAGTCGTTTTAAAAAAGTTGCAGAAAATTTAAAGTGGCCAAGGGAGCATTGGACTCAGTTATTGCAATGTGTACTCACTGGTAAGGCTAGTGAGATTTACACTTCACTGTCTGTTGACCGAAGTGGTGACTATGATGTGGTTAAAGAATGCATTTTAAGGGGTGATGAGTTAGTCCTTGAAGCTTATCGGCAAAAATTCAGAAATTACAGAAAAGAAGCTGGACAAACTCATGTCGAATTTGCTAGAGAAAAAGAGCAGTTCTTTGATAGATGGTGCTTAGCCAAGAAAGTCGAACTAGATTATCAAAATCTCAAGCAAATGATATTAATTGAAGAGTTCAAGAACTGTGTCCATAGTGACGTTAAATCTTATCTTGATGAGCATTGGATTGAAACCTTGGAGAACGCTGCTCGAGCTGCTGACGAATATTCTTTGACACATAAAGTTCCTTTTGTTAACAAGACTTCTGCTCAACGGTCTTCTGGCAGAAAAGTATTTCAGCTTAATACCAGCCCTTTTAAAACTCAGACTAGCACAACTTTCAAAAATCAAACTTCAGAGAAGCTTGATTCTAGATCCTTATCTCTTCCGACGTGTACCTATTGCAAGAAAAAAGACACGTTATTTCTGATTGCTACTAATTGAAAAATAGGCATCAGAATCGAGACAGACCTGTTCCAAATGCTCTTATTTCTAAGAGGTCGAGGTCACGGTCATGTATTGAAAGCAATAAATTTGTTGGGTCTAATAAATTCCAGTCTGATTTTATTATGGATAATTATGAACCATTCATATCGAAGGGTTCTATATCACTCTTGGGTGATTCAGCCAATCCCACCCCATTAAAATTTAAGGGACACAGGAGCTTCTCAGAGTCTTTTATTGTCAGGTACTTTGCCTTTTTCTGAGAAGTCTTCTTCTGATGAAAGTGTTCTTATTCAGGGAGTAGAGTGCGGCTTTGTTAATGTTCCTCTCCATTATGTAAATTTGTCATCAGACTTAGTGTCAGGACCTGTGACAGTCGGAACAGTCTCGGTTTTACCCGTTGAGGGCATTCATTTATTGCTAGGCAACGACATAGCTGGAGACAAGGTTGTGGTTAATCCACTTGTAACTGACAAGCCTGATTTGGATCAGAAAGTTGATCCAATTGAGAAAAAAAAATCCCTGATATATTTCAAGTTTGTGCAGTTACCAGAACTATGGCAAAGAAAGCTCTTGAGAATGATGTTGATTAAGCCAGTATTCCTTTAGCTGACACGTGTATAGGTCAAGCTTTTGATGAGGTCACTTTTACTCCTTGTTTGGATCAATCAGAAGGTATTGATCATAGTGATCCTCACTTAACAACTCATTCTTTGTATTCTAATCAGGGTGATAAACAACAGTTACTTGTCGTCGAACAGGAAAGGATCCTGAGATCTCCTGTTTGTTTCAAAGGGCCATTAGTGAGACTGAAGCCACTTAAGTTCCTGTCTGTTATTTCATTAAAAATGGAATTCTTATGAGAAAATGGAGACCTCCATAGGTACCTGCTGGTGATGAGTGGTGGGTGAACTATCAAATAATAGTTCCAAAACCTTACAGACAGGAAATACTTAATCTGGCCCATGAAACTCCTTTGGCTGGTCATTTAGGGATTAATAAAACTTATCACAAGATCTCGACTCACTTCTATTGGCCAAAAATCAAAAGTGATGTTGCCAAATACTGTAGATCTTGTCATACTTGTCAAATGGTAGGAAAACCCAATCAGAATATACCTAAGGCTCATCTACAACCCATTCCTGCCTTTGACGAACCATTTAGTAGAATTATGGTAGATTGTGTAGGTCCCTTACCCAAGACCAAGTCCAGGTAACCAATACCTGTTAACCATTATGTGTGCGTCAACAAGGTTTCCAGAGGCAATTCCGTTGAGGAATATAAAATCTAAAACAATAGTAAAAGCTTTGATAAAGTTTTTTTACTCAGTATGGCCTTCCCAGATCTGTTCAGTCTGATCAAGGTTCAAACTTCATGTCTGGAATTTTCCAACAAGTTATGTATGAATTAGGCATTCAGCAATTCAAATCTTCTGCCTATCACCCTGAGAGCCAACGGGCATTAGAAAGATTCCATCAGACTTTGAAAAATATGATCCGATCATATTGTTTTGATACGAATAAAGATTGGGATGAAGGCATTCATTTACTATTGTTTGCTGCTAGAGAATCAGTTCAAGAATCTTTAGGCTTCAGTCCCTTTGAACTGGTTTTTGTGCACACTGTGCGTGGACCATTGAAGTTATTGAAAGAGAAACTTCTCTCTAATGAAGATACTGAGATCAATATTCTTGATTATGTTTCCGATTTTAGATACAAGTTGTCAAAGGCTTGTGAGGTTGCAAGAGGAAATCTGCACTCTGATCAATCTAAAATGAAATCAAGATATGATACAAAATCGAAGGAAAGGAGTTTTCAGCCTGTTGATAGAGTCCTGGCTCTCTTACCAATGCCACAAAATCCTCTTCAGGCCAAATATTATGGTCGCTACACAGTTGACAGCAACATTAATGACTTAAATTACATCATAAATACTCCTGGGAGGCGCAAACAAAAACAACTCTGCCATATAAACATGCTAAAAGAGTATATTGAAAGAGATAGCCATGTTAAACATGTAATTAATTTAGTTGTACCTGTCCCACTCAGTGAATGAATATCATCAGATTCTACTGATATTGAAATGACGACCCTTTGTAATTCAGAAATTATGAAAGATCTAGACCAGAAACTTTCACATTTACAAGTGCAAGAAAGAAATGAACTGAAACAGTTATTATTTGAATATGAGCACGTATTTCCAGATGTTCCTACAAAGACAAACAAAATTTTTCATGACGTTGAAATTGTAAATTCCAAACCTGTCAAACAACATCCATACAGGATGAATCCACTCAGACAGGAATAATTAAAAAAGGAAATTCAATATTTGCTGGAGAATGATTTTATCGAGCCCAGTAAAAGTGATTGGAGTCCACCATGCATACTTGTTCCAAAACCAGATAAAACCTTCCGTATGTGCACTGATTATAGGAAGGTGAACAGTGTGACAAAAACAGATTACATTACCATTACCAAGAATTGACGATTGTATTGATAAAATCGGGAATGCCAAGTATGTCACCAAATTTGACCTTCTGAAAGGATTTTGGCAGATTCCACTAACGGAAAGAGCAAAGGAAATCTCGGCATTTGTGACTCCAGATGGACTTTACCAATATAAATTAATGCCATTCAGGATGAAAGGGTCACCAAGTACATTTCAACGTCTCATGAATATGATCACTTCTGATCTAGAAAATTGTGATGCCTATATAGATGACGTCATCATCTACAACGACACCTGGATAGAACATCTAGCAACAATTCGAAAATTCTTTGACAGACTCACTGATGCATGTTTGACAGTTAATTTATCTAAAAGTGAGTTCTGCAGTGTTAGTGTGACTTTCTTAGGAGATATTGTGGGACATGGACAAGTTAAACCAATAGATGCTAAGGTTGAGGATATTTCTAAATTCCCTGTGCCTGAAAATAGAAAGCAACTGATGCGATTTTTAGGTATGGCCGGATACAATCGGAAATTTTGTTCCAATTTTTCTATAATTGCAGAACCTCCGACAAATTTATTGAAGAAGAAGAACAAGTTCTTTTGGACTGAAAAATGTCAAGAGGCTTTTGACAAGTTAAAAGCCATACTTGAAACAACACCAGTTCTTGCAGCTCCAAATTTCAGTCAGTCTTTCAAATTATCTGTCGATGCAAGTGATGTTGGTGTGTTGGAGCAGTTTTAATTCAAAAAGACAAAAATGGTATTGAACATCCAGTGTGGTATTTTTCAAGAAATTTAATAAGCACCAGAGAAATTATTCAACTATCGAGAAGGAATGTTTGGCATTGATTTTGGCTTTACAACATTTTGAAGTTTATCTTAGTTCAGCTCCTTTTTCGATTATAGTTTTTAGTGACTACAACCCTCTTACTTTCATCGGCAAGATGAAAAATAAAAATCAAAGATTACTAAGTTGGAGTTTGTTATTGCAGGAATACAATCTTGACATCCGGCACATCAAAGGAAAAGATAATTTAATAGCAGACGCTCTTTCATGTGTATAACAATATATTATATCATATACACTGTGTAATTTATACGAGTTCTTTTAACCTCAGGTGTAAATTGGTTTGTGGTAAAAAGAAATAAAAATAAACTTTTCTTTTTATTTTATGGGGGAAGGTGTTACGTATATTTGATTTAAGTGATTTATTTTTGTTTTAATTGTTTGTTTGTCAGATTCAAATTTGACATTTTAAGTTAAAGATTCATTCATTGGGAGATATTTTTAGAAAGTGGGATCACCTGTACTCTAAGAATAAACACCAGATGTTGACCTCATTTCTGACCTAGCTTCAGAGTTGTAAACAAGCTTTTAAAATGATTGGTTGATTCCAAGGACATTATGGAGCTTTGTTATAAATACCTTTCTATTTTTATTTCTTGAGAGTAAAAATAACTGATTCTCATCTGGGTCATACGGTGTGCATGAGATTGTTTGAACGTAAATTTGTTCTAAAGATTCTAGAGGATCATGTGACCCCTTCCTTTTTATGTAAAAATCAGGTATATAAATTATGTTTTGGAGCGAACTATTTAGTAGAAGATGGGCTGTTAGAATATTAAGTTGTGTTGTTTTGAGTTATTTTAAATTACCTTGTATTGGAAATTATTTCAATTCGTTTGGATCAAGAGGATTTATTTTGTTATTTATCTGGAAAACAATTGTGCTCATTGAATTTCATAATACCAGAACTGACTTCATCACGTGACATCGTCTTCGATCTTGGATGCTTCACTAAGATTCGAACTGGGAATTATTAGGACATTTTATTACTAGGACTTTTTCAATTTCACTAGTAGAATATATTTTGAATTATTTTTGGATTAATTTTGGAATTGATTTTTAAAACCGTAAGTTTATTTTTCTTTTCTGGAAAATATTTGTGCTCAATAAATTGTTTAATAAGTTTTTACAAGCTTGTTATTTTCACTCTTTCTATGTTACTGTTTATTCGATCCTAAGCACGTAACAAAAAGTCACAACCATTTACGTCTAATCTTTCTGAGTTCACAGCATTACCTGAAACCTATGTAAAAAGAACAAATAGTTACTAATTCAAACTGTCCTTAATCCCGTGGTTGTTATTATGTCATAATAACTTTATTGCATAACGATTAATAGATGATATAGCATCACTGAATGCATCGCAGGTCCTCGAATGGCCGATAGGTCTAAGGCGCTCACCGTTACAGATCATTGACATCTCACCTCTCTCTACGTGGGTTCGAGTCTCTGGTTGATATGTAAGTAGGTGTAAAAGCTTGTCAGTAGTTTCCCGTGGGTCGGTAGTTCTTTCCAAGGGTTGTCCGGGTTCTTCCTCCACCATTTATACTGGCCGCCATGTAGAGCATATATAATGCTGAAAAATGGCGTTAACTCTGCTAGAACTAGACAGGGGTATAGAGTTATCTAGTCACAACATACTTATTTTCAGTCATGTGTATCACATTTTCAAAAAATCATAAAAAATACAAAATATGATCTATATAGGAATTAGCATAAATTCACATGTTGCCAAGAGGCTAAACTTTTTTTAAGCCTAATAGAAAATACAACTCTTACATAATCCACCAATCATAACTAGTGTTGTTGTTTATTTCTGAATGCAAGGTTACACCTTAAGCTCCACCCACCTGGACTAGCGCAATTGGTACCGATATACCATACATCAAGCAGTGCAGATGTCGCAAATGAAGGCTACAACACATGCTACACAGACCCTTATCGGATACCTCCGCTCACAGTGGCTGGATAACCCAGTGTTTCCAGCTGAGGCCTGGTCAGTATACCGCCAGAAAGTACGAACGAACAACGACGTTGAAGATAAACACAGCAACAAAAAAAGCATAACAGTACAAAAACATTAGTCTATTAAAATGCATGACATAATTCTCAGTATAATTTTAATATTTATACATGTTGGTATATACAATTATTACGTTTGCAAATCAATTTTTCGCTATCTGTTATACAATTATTTTTTTTTGTGGAGGGTGCTCTTTCCGCTGATCTTCACAGACCATTTTTAATGGAAAGGCCCTCCTGTTTTTTAATAAAATGTGTGCTATAGTATCATTGATTATATATATTTTATTTCTTTAGTACAATTTGAAGTGTATGTTTTCTTTTTATATTATTATTTTTTTTTGTTGTAAATGTTTCTATTCCAAACATTCATCATTATACAGTGCATAGTTTCGTGATTCTCTTTCTGCTTCTCTTTCTCTTCTCATTTTCTCTTTCCTTGTCTTGATCCTCTCTTTTAGGAATTGTTCTTCTGCTGTCATTTGTTTCTTTACATGTTCTTCTTGTATACTTGTTAGCCATTCGTCGTTATACGGTGTATTTCTCCTTGATTTTCTTTCTTCTTCTCTTTCTCTTATCTTTTCCTCTTTCCTTGTCTCCATCCTTGGTTTCTTTGTATTTCCTTCTTGTATACTGACTTGTTGTTGTTCAGACTTGTTTTGATTTCCTCGATTTTGATTGCTGATCATATTATCCGCCAGTTGTTCGATTGTTTTATGTTGTTCAAGTTGTTGTTCAAGTTGTGGTGTTTTCCCTTGACTTTGACTGTTTGTCGTGTTTTTCTCTTTAGACTTTTTCTGCTGCTCAGTTACTTCCTTAGCCTTACTTGTTGTTTGCAGAGAACTAGTTATTCTTTTTTGTGTGATGGGTATTTGTTTTATTGCGTCTTTGTTCCCTGATGTCGTTTGTATTGTCTCCGGATTATTTTGTCTTTCCTTTTGTCTTTCAGGGATTTCCTTGTTCTGTATTCCCTGACTTTTGCTGTTTGCCGTGTTTTTCTCCTTACCTGTGATTTGCTGAAGACGTTTTCGTGGGATGGGCGTTTGTTTTATTGCGTCTTTCTTCCCTGGTGTCGTTTGGTTTGTCTCTGGATTAATTTGTCCTTCTGGGATTAGTATCTCGTTTGTACCTTCTTTCATGCATTTGTTAGGTTTGTGTCCTACTTAACCACATTTGTTGCATTTCCTGTGGTAGATGCATCCCTTATACCACGTTGTAATAAGGAATCCATGTAGAAAGCATGCTTTTTTGATTGTTTGGAGTCTTGTTTTTTCTATTTCTAAAATTCTAGTTTCATTGAAAATGTTGAAACTTGGTACTACCCCCAATCTTGACTTTCCTATTTTTATCACAAATTTTTCTTCGACCCATATTACAACAGTTTCTATTGGTATTTCCATTGGTATTCCTGTTATGTGCAATTATCCCGTTTGTTTCCTTATTTTCCTGCCAGTACACATGGGGCTAGGCTTCTACCAGTTAGTGTCACTACTGAGGAGGGGGGGGGGGGTGTTGATCCTCGTGTCTCTCCCCAGCACATACAGCTGGTTCGAGTCGGAAGAGGAACACCGTCTATAATGAATATGTATAAAAGGTGTAGTGGATCCCTGTCCACCCATGTGTGCTAGTATAGTGTATGTTTAAATGTTTTCCATTTTATTTAATAAAATAAATTTAGATGACGGTTGATCTTCGTTTCGTTTGTCAAGGCCGATCTGTTGCGCTTAGCGACCTAGGACGAGAGAGACGATGCTACAGATTTGAAAATCTTTAAATACGCTTTGGGACCAATACATGCAGCACGAGATCACAACGTCAAAGTTTTTGAGCTCTGTCGGCGAGCTGTATGGTCTCAGAGTGTAGTTCCAACACTAGACTAAACTGTTCGTGAGCTAAATGTATTGGGTTCTAACATGGTAGTGGCAAAGCATTGCCGATAACCGGATGGCCTAAAAAAAAACAACAACACTTAAACTTATTAGATCGAATGATACAAGCATAACATGAGTATGAAACTTACTTATTTTATCAGGACTTGTCATGTGTTTGTTTTGCGGAAATACACGACTAAAGTAAGTCGTTAATGAAATGTTGCATGGTGCTTGCGATTTGCATTGCTAGTGGTACGAGTAAACAAATCTAACAACCCACACTTTCAAAAGTTCTAAAGAACTTTTTTTTTAAAAGTAAAATTGTATAATGGTTGCAATAAAACGAAAGAATACAAAATTCTACAAATTTCAATATTCCGAGAACAATATCTTTAGTTATGTGTAATCACGTGACTTATGGACTTCCGATGTCGTCATTACCGACATACTGATTCTAATAAATGCCATTGTTTAGAAAATAAATAATTCTCCTATAAAGTTCTTGCAGATATGAGTCGATATAACATAAGTTGAACTAGTATAGGCCCGCTGGTAAGCGACTACCATACCAAATTGTTTGTATACAGTTGGAATGACCTCATTTTTTAAAATATAAATACAGTCAAAGGAAATGTAACTTTCCTTGATATATTGCTATAGAATACTTTAGAATTAAAGGTTTGAAAGGAAACAAGACATAATTTATATTCATGATGTTGTTCCCACGTAGCAGCATAATGCAGCAAAATAAAGTTAGAATTTCTATTATGTGCATTGAAACGACTTTACATGCCAATTTTTAAGAATGTTCATATTCGTGTGATACATCTATTGTTTTTTTTTCTTCAGGATCGTCGTTTCATACTTTGACGCTTTTGAAGCGCCTTGAAAGAGAAATATTTTAGATTTAGAAAATTCATGTTTTGTAGTCTGAAACTATGTGAACCTTGAAAATGTGAGTTCATCCTGGCCAAAAAACATGGAAAGGAAATATAAATTTATCTTTAGAAATGCTTATTACCCGTGAACAACATTAGTATATTCCTGTTATCCCAGGATTGCATCCTATATCATAATATAATATTAACATCGGTAGCTACAGTTGTGCAATCTTGTTAAGTTATTTGGTTCAAAAGTGAGTATCTATGTATGCCTTATTTTATAGTTTGATGAATATTTGTTGCAGTTATTGTATAATTATTAAATATATGTTACTTTTAAATTAATTTGACAGACATTATGAGCAATATGTTTGTAGTATTTGAAATTAGATTTTAACATTCATGTATTAGCAATAATGATTGTTTATATTAACAAATTTATAAATCTGAAATGGCATTAGCGTTTGTCTTTCTTTTGCTTATACTAATTACACTTATCTTTTTTTCTTCTTCTCTTTATAACCCATCACACAAATGTATGTTAATTTTTTAAAATAAAGAAAACTATTATTTTCCAATTGTGACTTGAGTTATATTGCGACCAAAACGCAAAGACGGTGCTTACAAAACACAAAATATAACACATATATAATAAAAGCATACATAATATCATGACAAAGTTGGCATGTGAACCCGCATGTGGGCGACACGAACTCGTATTCAGTCTTAATATGTTATAACAAAGATATTATTGATTTGCTTTAATACAATGTTTTATAACAAATATTATTTGCCTTCTTTTTTTTTTTCATTTTATCTAGAACATGTAGTAGCGTTGCAATTATTGCCATGATCACTTGTCGGACGATTGTGACATACTGCACCATGATTATCTACTGCACATTATTTATAGACATTACCAGTCAAACAAGGATTTGGTATTTGCGTAATAGTTACTTTTATTAGACTAGTACTGTAGTAAGTAATTAATACCTAAATGGGCCTTTTTGGGTCGGGCCTTTTTGGACCGGGCCTTGTGGGCCTTTTTGGTACCGGTCCGTTTTGACCAGTAACCAATCAAACTGGCCACATTGACCAATCAAACGCACGTACCAATTTCACAGCTTAGTTACGCGATGCTATCGACTATATTTGCTTACAAACTTTAGACCACGCTCAATTACTTTCGCATTACATTTCAGAGGAATTTGAAATATTACGCAGAAAATCACTGAAAATGTATTAGAAGCTTGGTTCGCCTTTGTGCTTCGGTCAATACTGTCGTTATTATGAAAGGATTCAAGAGGGATGATTTATTAAAGAAAACGTTTCTCAAACAAAACACCAACATGGAAAAATTGTCTGCGTTATACGTGATGCATTATTTATAATCATATTTCACTTATAAAAGCAAAAAACTGTTTTTAAATAATGATAGAAATTGTCGTGCTTGTGAAAATGTTGAATACTTTTGTATGCTATTTGTATGCTTATATTCAAATTGTATATCTTATTGAAGCCATAATATTACGTGCAAAGGAGAAAGTTCTTTGTATATAAGTGTCGCTTTTTTGTTACCTTAGTTTGAATTTCTTTTAAAAAAATAAATTTCAGATATTGGGATCCTATTTAGAACAGACATTGTATTTCTGAGGTATTATTAAACGAACTTTTAATTTTCTATTTTTTTGGGGGCGTATAGTCGTAATAAGTATAGTCGTATAGAGTATACAACTTGGCCTTACATATGCACCTTTCAAGAAAGCTTCTAAATCCGCAAGATCATTTTGAGTTCCTGTATTTCAAAGCTAAATGATAATATGAAACAAATAAATTTCTCTTGTTTTTACATTTTGTATATTTGGTAATTCATTCATTGCACTCTCGGAAGCTGATATTGTCTAGTCTGGCAAAGTGTGTTGTCCCTATTTTACTTACTGCTAAAGAGAGTGTAATTTGATCTAATTCAAGATGTTCTTCGAAGCGAATGGAGCAGTCTTTTTGGTTAATTGTACAATTAGATCATGTACAATTTCCACAAGTGCAATATACCAAAGAAATTTCAGTACATGAAAGTAACATAGAAGTACGCCAACATTACCTTCACTGTGCATCTTGCATATGCAAACAACCTCATCTTACACCTGTTACACCTGTCACTCCCTCAAAAGTTCATAATATCTTAGCGCTCCTCATACAATGTAATGATCATATAATTTTACTAAAGCAGACTGACTTAGGTTCGGATCCAGATTTAAATCTGACGTAAGACAAACAGGTATAATTAACCTAATCGTATGATCTGTATAAATTAAAGTCATTATTGCGCATCTAATGCATGAAAAGTGTCAAAGACAACTATATCAATTATTCTAAATTAAATTCGAGAACTGATATTTTAAACATGAAACATCTACAATAAATTATATTCAATAAAAATATTTAATATCTTCTCTCGCTATCTCTCTTTTATATAATTTAGATGGATGGATGGATAGATGGATGGATGGATGGATGGATGTGTGGGTGGGTGGGTAGGTAGGCTTTATTTAGCCCGCGTCATCGTCCAAGTGCTGATTTTCTATCACAGCCCGACATAAACAATTTTACGCGTGAATCGTCCAGACGAGTGACGAAATTTGTTTGCTGGCGAAGGAAATGGATATACATGTACCGTTTTACAGACTACATAAAGATATTCACCTGGCGTCAAATTATCAGTTGTTATTGTGTCCTGGTCATGATGAAATATCGATTATCGTATTCTCTTAGACAGTTAATAACAGTATCCCAGAGAATCGGTTGTTGCCCGGTTATGACGCATTCTTATTATTGGCAACCTGGTTGTTTTTCTTTTAGCAGGCCAAGCAGCACCAAAAAACATTGAGATGAAATGAGTATTTTTTCTGGTACCATCTCAAACACTGCAAAGAATCAATAATTATTAAACATCGTGTGCTAACTGGTGCATATATTCAAGCGCTTTCCCGATATATAAATATGTGAACTCAACAATTTCAGGAGAATGATTAGTTACTAATTTATTTTAATTAGGTTATCTCATTGGAACAGTACCATGATTGTTGACAATTAATTTTAAATGTAAAAGTTCATATTATATTGTAAAATTTTGTCAATGTGAGCCGCTGGATTGGACAAACGTTTCTCCCGACCACAATCTCTACCTTAAAATGTCCAAGTAGATCAACATTTACATCTGGATGTTCGCTCAGCTGGTCAGCAGTTCTTTGGAATGTTTGATTCTCGTTAGCTGATGTAACAGTCCATTCGAGAAACCCTTAAGAAGTTCTGAACCGTGTAGACATAGATGCTTACTTACTAAGTAGACTACGATTGCTATTGAAATACGCATAAAAACAACACATTTACACTTAAGCCGTTCCCAAATTGCAAGACTGAACAACGTTCATATAAAAAAGTAGACATGACCATGTTCTCTAAAATCATATGGTATGCAGTGCATCTTTCACAGAAATATGTTCTGTTGCACCACGACTGACAAACCAACACCCCATGTTATATCGATTTACTAGTATGTCGCTTTTTTAATATACATGTATTTAGTTAAAGGTCACCTGCCACCTATTTTGTAAAAAACTGCAATATCATTATAGTCATAATAGAAATGCATCTGTTATATATGTACACCATACAAATGTTTAATTAGACTAAAAAATCTATTTTTTAAATGAAAAATTTTACTCGGCAATCTCCGTAAACAATCGGTAATTTCCGTGTGCCAAAGACGGATATGACGTACATTTATCCCTTCGGTTCAACCTAGCCATTCATGCGTTGAATTTCCACGCGTATATGTCTATCATCTGTGTGATACATTTTAAAGATCGTGATTTTCTACAACAAATATGGTGCACTGTGTTGCTTACGGATGTAACCAAAAGAGCGATGATGGGACAAAAGGGTTCTTTCTTTTTCCGAAAGACCATGTTTACCGGAAAAATGGATTGAAGCTGTTGGGACCAATAGAGATGGGAAAGTTGTACCGTTTGTACCAACTGCAACATCCCGCTTGTGCATACGGCATTTTGAGGACAGTTGCTTTTTACACCCTCCTTCCGTGATGGTATCAATTGGTGTTCAAATGAAATTGAATTTGTTAAAGACGGCAGTGCCTACAATTTTCCCAGAGACTGTCGAATATAAGAAGAAAACCCTTCCGTCACCAGAGAAGTTTGGACCACCTAAATCCCGTAGAAAGCTCTATGGTGCATATGAGAAGAGGGATAGAAAGAGGGTAATTAAAATACATCAAATAAAGATTACAGTACAGCATTGTTATTGCAGATGTAAAATATTAATGTTTACAAAAATCATAATTTCTGAATGTGTAAATTGTTGATCTCGAAGAAACTATTTAGCATTATTATACCGATTATGAACTCGAAATATAAGGTATTAGTGTATGACGTTTATCATTACAGTAGGTGTACAAATCTGTTGAATCAGTGCCTGGTTGAGTGTTTCTGCAGAAATCAAGGCTGTTATGGTTGTACATACGGCTTATGGACAATTCGGACCAAAGACAGTTCGGCCCAAGACAATTCGGCCCAACTTTTACGGAAAATGGACAATTCGGTCCAACTTTAAAGACAATTCGGCCCAACTCGAAAGACGATTCGGCCCAATTTTAAAATACAACTGACAAGTATTTATATTTTGACAATTCTTATATAATTGTTTTAAAATAAAAGTTGGAACATTTTGTGAACAAGATAAATGTTTTCCGAAGTTATAATTGTTAGGAAAAACCGGAGAAAGAAAGGAGTATAGAAGAGCTGTACGCTTGGTCTCCAAAACTTAATTATCAAGCAAAACATGAGATATTCTCGTATTTGAACGTATTTTTACAAATAAATTTATACAGATAAAATGTTTGAAAACTGCATAAATATTTTTGACATTTTAAACTTGAGACGTAAGAGAAAGACAAAAAGTACAAAATTTGAGCGACTAAGTAACATTATTATTATTAATTCCTTAGGTTCTGGCAACAGTCATAGTTTATGAAATATAATTATAACAAGTGTGAAACATAATTAAAACAAGTATGAAATATAATTAAAACAAGCATGATATCAGACTCAGTATTTAACATACGGCTACGTTGACTGTTTGTGCAATTTTCATATTTGCCAAATGTGTGTGCCGATAGACCAGATCGTGAGATTAATCAAACAGGACTATTACGAGTCATGTGGTAGTTGATTCGAGCACACAATGTGGTCATGTCTTTTTCCCCATGCCGTACTGGAAACTTGTTTGTAAGGCTCCACAACGAGAAATGTTGTCGTTGATTTTAGCGGCACTTTAACACATTGGCTGTATCACGCCAATGGATCGGGAACAAAATGCCTTTCTCAAGGTGGTATGCGCATGCGGGTATCGAACCCGCGATCCCTAGAGTACGAGTCTGACGCTCTACCATATGGACTACTGAATTTTCCTTATAAGAAGAAAGAGAAAAACCTTTGGTGGCCTTCGTTACCACCAATGAAAGATATTAAAAAGACGTAGTCGGGGTGCCACAATAAGATGTATCGATTTCTTGTAACAAATTCCATTTCTTTCATCAAAATTAATTGGAATTGCACAGACTCTCTGCAGTACCAATGCTAAAGCTAGCACTATGAAATGAAATGTTTTACCCACCCATTCACCATGTTTTGTTTAACGGAGATTATCTTCACCCAAAACTGCTGTCTCGCTATTCCCATTCCACCTGCACCAATTATGAGGAATGGATCTAAACACCGTGACTACTTAAGTTCGATACAAGTCCACACAATTCATTATCTAAACTATCTAAAACATAGTTGATCAAAAATCCAAATATCTAGTTTATTCTCCTGTGTTAGGTACTTTGAAAGAATTGACTGTACACAAAACTATGTATCATTGGCATGTGCTCTAATATAACATGAAATTTAAATGTAAATATGTACATTTTAACTCTTTGAATTCACTGTTGTGGGGCGCTTCGAAAATCCCGTGAAATATAAGGAAATCCACAAGAAGCAATATGACTATTATAAAGTCAATGTGATCTTAAAATAAGCAATAGAAAGAAAACGAAAACCAATAGGTCTCGTAAAATGCAACAAATATATATATATATATATATATATTAACTGAAATTTAAATAGTACGATTCTTTTCACATGGATATATTGATACATTTCAAGAAATTCCAGATCTAGTACCGTCAAGATGTACACTGTCTTTATTTCTAGGCACCAAATCATGCATGATAATTGTTAGGTACTACACAAGTCACAATATTTCTGGAATGTAATAGTGTTGATTAAGTTAAAAAATGTCTTTGAGTTTTTCTTTCTTTTTATTTGTATTCACTTGGATTTCTAGCTGCCCTATATATAGTTGGTTTTGACCTTGACTTTTAATTTCAAATGATGCAGCCGGTACAAATAAACTAAGGAAAGTTTGATACAGACTGCTTTCCCAACAGTATTTTCTCCACTTTTAGATCTTCTGCATTGTATTATCCTTGAGAGATGATAACAAAGTTGTTGTTCCATCTCCTCCTCCGCTAGCTTATCCTCTTTCTGTCTTTGCATGTGAAACTGAAGTTGATATACATGAAATTGAAGTGTTAAATTCATTCATCTCGTAAGAGTGTTTACTTACAACATTTGGCGTTAAATTTAGGATGGCTCTTGTTGAGAGAGGATGATAGAAATGTATATATATATATATATATATATATATATATATATATATATATATATATATATATATATATATATATATATATATATATGTATATATATATATATGTATATATATATATATATATATATATATATATATATATATATATATATATATATATATATATATATATATATATATATATATATGTATGTATAAGAGTGTTTACTAGGTCACTTTTGCTCGTCTGCAAAATCCTTTAATGACTTCATTAGGGATTTAATATGAATTTGAATGTGGCCGTATCTCGACTGTGCAAATAACTTACAAATTTGATTTTTTATTTTATTTTATGACTACAAAAGTGAATTTTTGTGAAATAGTGTACTGTACAAATACTCAAGTAATTTAAGAAATAAACACATTGATAGTGCTGGAATTTGATATTTTATCGACGCGATATAGATGTTATTAAACTGTCTCTAGGCGTCAAACTATACAAACATATGCTACTTATAAGGAAGCAGCAAAAAAATCTATAAGCGTTGATTGGTTTGGTTTTGTGTGTTTAACGCCATGTTCACCATATGGCAGACTTTACGTCGTGGCCAGAATATCTGGTGTAGAAAGAGCGTGTTTCAACGTGTTTGGGGATAGTAAATCCGACATTGTATTTATTAATTTCTGGTTGTTGTTGTTGTAGGGTTTAACGCTATTTATCAACACAAAATAGGCTATACATGGCGACCAGTATTAATGGTGGAGAAAGAACCCGTATAACACCCCGGAAAGAACCATCGACCCACGAGAAGCTACTGGCAAAGCTTTCTAACATACCCACATTGGTATAATCTTAGACTCGAACCCACGCAAACTGCTGTGAGATGGCAGTGATCCGTAACGGAGAGCTCTTTAGACCACTTAGCTACTCGGGGCTGCCGTATTTTTATCAGAAGTAATTTACTGTTCGGATGCAAGAAACACCATAGTGTTCAGTGGTCTACAACATGTACTAAGTGCATGAAGCTAAGATGACACTAAGAAAAGTGATTTACGGAGATAAAAACAACGTGAAAAGTATTATCTGTTTAAAAATTTGGTGTTAGGGAACCAGCTAATTTATTTTAGCGCATGCGCTGATAGACAAGATGCATACTCATATCCCTCGTCTGCATCGCCTTTTCTTGAAAATCGCTTGAGATTGACCTAGACGACAATAATTATGACGTCAGGAGACGAGGAATTTGACAACAAATAGATCAAGCATATTCGACATATATGTATGTAAATACAGTTTCCATCAATAATAATTGGCAGCGTCTACCAATTAATTTGCGTTTACGGTAATAGGTTTGTGTGAGTGCAATCAATGCGTACAAACACGGTAGAAATAGTTCTGAAGCATTGTCCTGAACCCGACTAGCCTCAGGTAAGTCGGCATTGAACAGGTGAGTACTAACCTGGTTACGCTTAGCTGGCTGGAAATTATGAACTAACGTCACATGCAGCCATTGTTGTATAGTATACAAGCGGTGGATTTCCTAGTCTTCGAATCTCGTGCGATTAGAGGTGTGTATGTATAGGTCGGGTGTGGCTGTTTATAGCTGGAATGGATTAGGACAAATGTGAATGATTGTTAGTAAGTTATCCTTGTGCTTGTCTTGGAAGTCGCGAGTTACACTGTGTCTCTCAGGTATTGAATAAGTTGGTTGACTCACTGACGCTTTAAAGCTACAATTGGTACAAATCGATAGCCGATTTCTTTCGACAGGAGAAATTGAACGCAAAGACGAGCAGGTTGAAGAGCTTGATCAAAAGGACTCAATATAAATATAAAATGGGGATTTCAACCACGGTTAAGGCAGCCATGTGGATAACAGTGTTTGCCATGTTTTTAGAGGCAGTTGGTTTTGCTATTCCCTTCGTTTTTGGTATTGTGGTATCTGCTAACGATACAACGTTGTATGGATTCTTCGGAATATGGTATGTTGTGGCATGTGTGAAAGGTAGGGGCATCGATAGTTGTGTTTCGCAAGCCATAGCACAAAAACTGGGATCAAGCTACGGAGGAGGAAACATAGACGAAAAAAACGTATCGGGTCTAGCCAATGAAGGAGCCATGGCTCTTGGTAAGTACACGTTTTGAATTTTCCTTTTATAAAATATTAGGAAAACAAGCAGCCTGTGATATTTTTATAATAAAAAACATTTATCATGAACAATAATATATCGCAATGCAAAATTCGCACAACTGTCCCATTGTGGGTAAATATGTTTTTGCACATAATGTTTAACACCGTTTTTTGACTATCACGAGTTTCAGGATCTTATTATGACAACGGACCATAGTGTATGCTTATTTGATGTTCGTTATATCTAATTCAAAGATTTGCTTCTAATCAAGTGGAGATAAAGGTACATGAGCTTAAATTGTATTTAAAAACAGTGGCGTGCTCATCTATTAATGTCTCTGCTGTCATCGAGGAGGTCCTTCTTGTAAATAAAGGCAACACACAATTGATATTTATGTCACGAAAGTTCATATCACGTTAGCCTATCTAACTGCCCGGTTCGGATGTGAAGCAATGGCCTCGCTGACAGTAATAATATGTTCGCATTCCTCATAAAAAAGCAACAGATAAACAATAAACCCACATTTTGTCTGTATAATTTACCGGTACACTTAGAGTGGCTATCCCAGTCATATACATATCTGACATTTGTATGCTTATAATTCGTGGTACGAAAAGGCGTTTCAGTAAAACGTTAAAAACAACGAATGACAATGACCCACCACCCCTCCTTTTGAAAACATACGGGCATTTATTTGCTCAAGTTTTGTTGTCTTGGTCATTGTACTAAAACATTCAGCTTTATATGAAGTACAGCAAGAGTGTTGTGGAAACTTCTTAGTACGATCGCTTCAGAAAAATAAAGCCTATACACAATGACGTTGATACACGTATATTGCTCAAAACTTAAGGACTAGTTTCGAAATGTCGAAATTTCACATGACAGTATAAAACCATACCTTTTTAGTATCATTTTGAGTTAAGGCTGTACAATCGTTTATTGAGCCTCGACCTTTTACCCTCTAGTTGTATAATTTCTTTACTTGTAAAGTCAGATTGGATTCCATTACAATTTGATTCAGCTTCTAACGGTTGTTGAATAAATGATTTCACTATATTCATCATCACTGAGTTGAATGGCATGACCAACATTGTCAGAAGATGCTGAACCTTCACTTACATTTTCACTTAATGTGCCTCTTTTTACACCTTTGATGCTACTTGTCTACATTGTCCAGATTACTCTCTCTCTCTCTCTCTCTCTCTCTCTCTCTCTCTCTCTCTCTCTCTCTCTCTCTCTCTCTCTCTGAGTATAATTATAATAAATTTATAATTTATAATAATCGATAAGACTTGAGACATTGTTATTTTCACAACTGGCGTCTCAGTGAAAGCTCACATTCTTACCTGGTTTCTATAAGAGTATATTTTAATTTTTAAAAACTGATTGTTTCTGATATTTGAAATGTCAAGATATTGTTTTAATTAGAAAAAAATATAAAAATATATATAAAAGGAGAAACTCGTGTATACGTGTTCAAAGAGATGGAACTTCAAATATGTGCGGAATTTACGTCACAATTGTCTCTTGAAAACTCACTCGTGCAGATGTCGTTCACAATATTGGCTATAGTATACGGTTAATCATGAATTGTCCGTTCCTATTATCGTTTATGTATCCCATGCCAATTAGTGCGATAATTTCATAAATACGGTTGATGGTTACAACGAAATCATTTGTACTGCGATATTTCTATATTTACCTAGATGCCTAATACGGTATTATTATAAAGGATCCAAATTTTAATTCTTTGGAGCAACTGTCTGTTTCGGTTTTCGTTTCTAGCTCTTACTTAGCTGAAAAATGTCTTGGTCTGATTTATAGCAATATAATACAATGTTATATATATTCCATTATTTTAAGAGGAGAAAAAATAAATCGGCTTAAAGGAAAAATTCCTGTCCCTAAAATCAAATGGACGGTATCTTACAGCTGATAATTTTGCCATCTGTATGATTTTTTTGCATATAAACTGTCTTCTAGAAGCTGTAACTAAAGTGTGGTGACTAAGTTTACAGAATAGCTGACACTCCGTAAAATATTGACATCCGAGGGCTTGTTGATAAAAATAGGGACAATGAAATCTCTAAAGGCTCGCTAAGCTATTATTGAAATAGAAAAGTAACCCGAGATTGACGTCAACACCCGGTCAAGATATTTATAAGGGAGGCCACTGACTCAACAAACGAGAAAATATTCTTTTTGTTGGTTTAGTTAAACTGCAACAATAATCCTCAAACAGAAAATAAATATTCTCCCGAAAATCTTAGATGATTATTGGTCCTTCAAAGAATTGCATTAATACATAAATACTAGCCATTTTTTTAATATAAAAAATGTCCGTTTTTAATCAGAAATTATTTTTCTACGTAAGTTGGATTTGGCCCAATAATTTCACAACATTCATTTTGGTTGCCGTTATAGCACATTTAACACGGGTGATACGCATGATTCAAAATTTATAATTATAATTGAATTAGGATCGGTATTGAGTTCATGTTACAAGGAGAACCTACTGACTCCAATGATTTTGGACGCACAAACTGAAATAATAATTATATTTTTTTCATTTACATGTTATCTGCAAGGTTAAATTGGAGATAACTAATTCTTGAAGTAAGAAAACATCTGTATCCACCATAGCAGATATAAATATCTTTATCGATTATATCGATCGGTTGAGCTCTTTGCATGTAACAGGTTTCGGCGAGATTGCACTTTAATGATGATCATTTCTGGGTGTGGTGCTTTTTCTTGATTGTGGAATTCTTATCACTGCCTTATACATGTAATGGATTTCTAATAACAGCGACAAAGTGACAAAGTACTTTATGTTTTGCTGATGATGTGGAAGAGAGAGAGAGAGAGAGAGAGAGAGAGAGAGAGAGAGAGAGAGTCGCAAAGCAATTTTGCTATTTGAATAAATGATGTCAGTTCATCAATCCTTCTGTGCATCAATGCATAACAGTTTCGAAGCCACCATTACACACAGAATTATGTAACTCGATATGCAGGTGTATTTGAGCAGTACTACGCCTTTGTGCTAAATGGTAGGTCACTATGAAAGTGAGACGGGCTCTAAATAAGGGTTTCAGAGTTAAAATCACGCCCAGACCAACAGGTCAGTTGACATCTTGCGTTTGCAGGCAATGAATTTGTTATTGTCATAATCAAAGCACTATATTGTCTTTCATGTGTTAAACACAAATCAGGCCATGACTACATTATAATTTTGAATACATGTAATTTCGGATCCTCTTATTTCTTATTTGAGGGACCCCGAGTGGTCTAAAACGCTGTCCGTTACTGATTACTGCCATCTCACCTGTCTTCGTGGGTTCGAGTCTAAGACTGAGCTAATGTAGTTATGTGAGAAAGCTTGCCAGTAGCTTCTCGTGGGTCGGTGGTTCTTTCCGGGGTTTCCGGGTTCTTCCTCCACCATTAATACTGGCCGCCATGTATAGCCTATATTGTGCTGAAAATGGCATTGGACCATAAAAAAATTCTTATTTGACCAAACTTTGTGTTCATCTTAAGGAAATTATTTCACGGAGTCAATTAAAATGTATTTTCCTTAGCAAATGATATAGGTTACCAAATACGAAGGGCCGGGAAAAATTAATTCGACGCAAACATTGAGTAGAATAATGATTGGATTTTATTTTTTAAATCAAAGTGCACCGCAAGCAAGAAAAAGATAAATAGTTTTGACCGAATAAGTTAGAGATGCAGCTGCTAGTGCAAGTTTTAAACGTCTTTGGTATGTTTCGGTACATGTTCGAACCCGAAACTTCCCGTATGACCACTGCAGCGGCCATCTTTCAAATTGTATTGTCGATACAATGGACGGTTATATAAACATGGGGTTTTCGGCTAAATATCATTGATGATGTCAAAATGTTAAATAATAAAAATGGTGCCGTCCCATTTGTTCGCCACAGCTCTCCAATTGCCAAATGTTATTCAATATGGCCGCCATAACACCCATCTTACATATAGTGTTGTAGCTATTACTCCTAAAAGAGAAGTCATATCAGCACGTACTTTTCACCAGGTGTCCCCATGGATGTCAAGTTTGTCCTTAAAATAAAATGTTGCCAATCTACATATAGTACTGCAGACATCTTGAAATCTTATCTGTACTCATTTTAAATAGAAAGTCATGTCGACAGGGAGTCTGGAGGGGGGTTTCTAATCGGTCCTAAAAGGAATGCAAACATTTAATATTAACACTTTAGTTGCATCTCGAAACTGGTGTTACTACAACTCCTCCCGAATATATCGTCATATCAGTATGACGTTGATGTTGTATGGTTTTAACGCCATTTTTCAGCTCACGATAGGCGGCCAGTATTAATGGTAGAGGAAAAACCCTGGGAGAACCCCCGGAACCTCGCGAGAATCTAAGTTTGAACCAAACCTTTCGGACACCTCTGACGAGAATTGTACTCACGAAACGGAAAAACATGGACCGACTGAACTGAACAAACCAAAACCAGCACTGGAATTAGACGATACACAGACAACGAACATTAAGGAGACTTGGACAATAGGGAACAGATAAACGAGGGGCCAATGCCCCACAACTCAACAATTTAACTTAAATGTACTATATTTAACTTACAATTAATATTTATTTGAACTACAAATATTGTAAGAACACGCCACCTGGGAACCAAAAATGGAAGAACTAAACTTCCATATTACATCAATCAATACTAACGGAATCGATAAGGACAAAATTGTACAACTTATAAAATTAAAACAGTTTGACATGATATTAATACAAGAAACACATAATAAACTTTCACAACGTTAATAGCAGAAATGAAATAAAAAATGGATGCGTTAGTTGTAACAAATGATAGTAACTACAACGACACTAAAGCGGGTGTAGCTACTATAATAAGCAATAGAAATAGGCAAAATTGGGAAATTATACAAGAAGATAGTAGTCTAAAGGGGAGAGTAATACATTTAAAGCTTAATAAACTACACATTATGAACGTATATTGACCAGCAAATAGGGAAAGTTACCACGACTTCTTAATAAACTTAAACAAATACTTAAGTAGCTTCACAGCAGAACATCTGATTATGGGGGGAGATTTTAATTGGGTGGGAGAAAATGTAGATCGAACTGGAAAATTAACAACCAATGACCTAGCACAAATGGCAGATATGGGTAAATTATTAAATGTATTTAAATTAACTGATGTGTATAGACGGTTGAACTTACTAAAAACGGAATACACACATGAATATGTAAGGCAAGGGATAAATGGATCGAGTAGAATAGATAAATTTTATCTATCTGATTTTGACCATAAAACATATAAAAAAAGCACAAATTTTAGATCTCAAAATATCAGATCATAAACAAATGACTTTGGAAATAGTGATCAAAAATTGTAGATGGGGAAAGGGTGAATGGAAACTAAATAACTCAATTCTAGACGATGAGCAACTAATTAGAGAAATAAAAGGAGAAATCTCTAAAATACTCACAAATGAAAAGTGAAAAAATATATCTGATATACTAACTGACTGAGATAAATTTAAGAAAAAAGATTTAAAAAATAGCAGTATATCACTCAGCTAAACGTAAACGGATTACAAAAATGGAAAAACTAGAATTAAACAGAAAAATAAATGAAGACACAACATCAATAAGGGATAAGGAGGGCTACTCCTTACAACTATAAAAGCTAGAACAATGGGAGACAAAGGGAGCAGAAATCAGGGCGGGCAAATTTCACCATCTATACAAACAGGCAAAGGAGTTTTTTAAACGGGAAGAAAAAAGGAAAGGGGGAGAGAAGTCACTAGACACATTATTGATAGACGGGGTGGAAGTGACAACTAAAGCTGAAATTATGAAGGGAGTACATGATTTTTATTTTAAACTCTATACTTCTCAAAACATAGACAACAACATCATAGCACAATACTTAAATTTAATACAATGTGAAAAGATTTCATCAGAACACAAAAAATTGTGTGATGATTTCATTTCTGTAAATGAAGTGAAAACCACAATAAAAGAACTTGCAAAAGGTAAATCACCAGGGCGAGATGGCCTCACGGCGGAATTCTATAAGAAATTCCAAAGTGAGGTGGCACCAATTTTAGAATGTCTATACAATAATATATTGCTAAAAAATGACAAAATGACAAACACAATGAGAGAGTGACTGATTACTATTATTTACAAAGGGAAAGGGGACAGAACTGACTTAAAAAAACTGGAGGCCCATCTCCCTCCTTAACACAGATTACAAAATACTAAGTAGAGTTTTAGCGAATAGGGTTAAACACGGAATAAACACGATAGTAAACACAAATCAAACATGCGAAGGTAAAGAGAGAAGCATACATAACAATATACTTAACATTAGGACTATTATAGATTTCATAAATGGGTCAAATTTGAAATGTGCTATGGTACTTTTCGACCAGGAGAAAGCTTTAGACAGATTAGAACACAGTTATACGCAAAAAGTACTGGAGAGATTTGGATTTGGAGATAACTTCCAAAAATGGACTAAAATATTGTACAATAAAAAAACTGCAAATGTACATGTAAATGGGGCAAAAACAGATAAATTCGAAATCCAAAGATCAGTGAGGCAAGGCTGCCGACTATCAATGCTATTATACGTAATAGCGATTGAAATCCTGAATATAAAAATCAGGAGTAATACCAATATTCAAGGAATAAGAATACCAAACTTAAGAGATGAATACAGGATGCTACAACATGCTGATGATTGTACGAACTTTATAAATGATCCAAAACCCTTTTATTACTTGAAAAAGGAATATGAAAGCTTTGGAAAAGCTTCGGGATCGCAAATAAACCACGATAAAACAGAAATTCTAAAAATAGGAAACTGGAGAGGAAACCACCCTGGTTTACCTCCACACTTAATAAAAAAATAAGGGTAAAAGCCTTGGGAATATTCTTTGGGGCAAATGAAGAAAAGGAAAACTGTTTAAAAGTTAAAAGCAAAATAAAAGAAATAATAAATATCTGGGCACAAATGCCACTTAGTCTAATGGAACGTTCACAGGATGCAAAAACATATATATATATATATATATATATATATATATATATATATATATATATATATATATATATATATATATATATATTCAAATTTGACATACTTACTAAACACTGTTGACATTAACAATAAAACACTAGAAACCATTGATAATGATATAATAGATTACATATGGAATTACAAGACACTACATAAAAAAGTCAACACTATATAGACCTAAACAAATGGGGGGATTAGCTTTACCTAATCCCTTCCTTATAAAATGTAAAAATATAATAAATAGGATTAAAAGGATAGGTAACACTCCACAAACACCATGGAAAGCACTATACATTTTTTGGCAAGGATTCGGAATGAGAAACAGACAAGACATATACACGAACAACAAATTGAGTAAGAAAATAGACACACCACACTTATATAAGGGGACTAAAGAAATTTTATATAGGTATAGGGATCACAAAGAATTATGGGCACTAAGTAAGGAAAAGACATATGACTGGATTTGCGAACTAGAAACGAAACGTACTAAAAACAAAGTTGAAGAAGAAAACCTGCATACACTGGGACAGTTTGGAGGCATTGGTCTGACATCGAATCTCTCTAGGTACATTGTCATCTATACGTACCTCCACAACGCCTGGCTCACAGGCAAAGTGGCGCTTTGACGACGAATGATTCAGACCCTTGTTAGCTGCCCTCTATGCAGAAATGCCCCGTTCACAAAATATCATACGATAACTCAATGTGACAAAACAAATGAAGAAAGGATCAAACTAATAATGGAAATAATGAAGGTAGACAAATACGACAGATGTCAAATACTCTTCCTAGACGGAAACTTTAATAAAAAAATTAATACGACAAATAACCGACTATATAACGACGACTTTAATAGAATGTGGACCCCTGATGAAGGTTAGGACATAAAATAGTATCATTATTTATATATCTTATTTAAAAAAAATAATTTTGGTTTTCAAAAATATTTTTTTAGTTCAAATTTACTTAAATACACACTTTGAACACAACCGGGGAAAGTACATAATGAGGACGCTATGGGGCTATATCACATGGCGCTACGCAAAGTGAGCAGGCCTATGACAGCGTTTGGATAAACCACCCCTATAGCTTTATTTAATTCACAATTCTGCAATTCTTCCTTTCTGGATACTACATCAATGCTTTTCTCCCATGTCTATATCCCGTAATAGACATGGCACCCATTAGATGGCAAAATAAACAATTTTGGATTTTTTTCTGTAGATTAATTAAAATAAATAAATAAAGGACGGTCCTAATTGAGTCAGGAACTGTACAACCAAATAAATTCGTACAGATCCTGACTCAAGGCAGACGGACCTAGAAAATTAAATATTAATAGATATAAATTGAAGCACACTAAACCTTTAACTAAAAACACTTCAATTTACACAAAATTCAAAATTAACTTAAAAAATATTAAATAAAGAAAATAATGAGAAAAACCCATAGAGGGATATCACGAAGTAAGACAACTATGTCAAAAATTTGAACGAAAACAGCTATCCTTTACAAAAATACAAAGTATAGACTTATACATAGCAACATACAAATAGCACCAACACAAATAGCAAACACAAGGATATCAGGTGACCACTAGCCACGGTCAAACAATAAGGAACAAAAGTAGAATACTAGTTGTGGGTAGATCAAAACCCACCTAGTAAGGATCTACTTAAGGAACACTAAGAACAGAAAAAAATACCCCTTCTCAAATATATAACCCCGATGGGGGAAATATTAAATGGGGCGTTAAATAAAAAATAAAAACAAACAACATATCGGGAGAACACACACGCACATAAACTTTTTATTTTATTTTATTGGGGGGGAGGGCACATGTCTGGTCCCCCCCCCCCCAAAAAAAAAGAATCTACTGGCAAGCTTTCTCACATTGGCCGAATCTGAGACTCGGACCCACGTACAGAGGTGAGATCCATAACGGAAAGCGCTTTAGGCCACTCGGTCATTCGGGGCCCCGTATCATCATGAGGAATTTGCTGAAAGACTTGTTATGATACCTAGTTGGTCTTGTCCTTACTCCTCATGAATAAATGATCATAGGACTTACAATTATTTCTGTTTCATCCACATCAGCTAACTGAATATCAGACGTGGTTTCAAGTCTTAGCAGTTATAAACATGATGTGGTTTTGTTTAGGATTTCTCGATATTCTGTTTAGTCAGTAGAACGTCAATACCTTCCAGAGACTCCAATGCTAACGAAACATCTAAATTATAAATTAGCCAATGCCGGATATTAATATTCTGTGATACTTTTGTTCCTATGATAATGTTTGAGTGAAAAACTACAAAAATTAATCAAACAGGTTTAAATGTTATGTGGGCGAATTGAAGACGTGTATATACCTAGGTTAGTATTACCAACTATTATTTATTATCTATGAGGTTTACATTAAACATCGACCGTCACAATACGTCTCGTTTGAAAAATACCAATGTTTGTTCACCTTGAGCGTACAAAAAGATAACTGCAAGCAATTATGTGTTACTTTTATTTGAACATTTTGTACTTGAAAATACTGACGGTGTGGTTCGTGGCACTCGATGACAATACTTATCTGTATCTTTCCTTGTGACATTTTGTAAAGGAAATATGCGATTTCATTTTTGAATTGAAATCATACATGATCTCTCGGTTAGTTTCCACTGTCCACTATGCTTCTCCTTGTCCTCTATGCTCTCGATGCTGGTATATTTTTATTTTCATTTTGATTTAATATACCCTGTTTTCTCAGTCTTAGAAATTGTTTTATTATATGGCTATTAATATTCATGTGATTGATTTATGTGCAGCATGCAGTCGTAGATAATTGTGTTTGTTTTGATTAGGGCTTTTAACGTAGTTTTAACAATTGCGATGTCTGCAGTGAGGCATTTTATAGTGATGTATAGCACTGGAGCATTATGCCGCAGACATGTAGCATGATGTCCCAACCATTATCCAGACACAAGACTGACTTGTCCTAACACCAATCTACCTCATAATACTGAGCGCCAAACGAGACAGCTGTTAGTACCATTTTCGTAAGTCTTTGGTATGACTCGATTTTCAAAAGAGAAGAAACTCAATTTGTTTGATTTACTGCCACTAGCGTATCGGAGCGCCATATATTCACTGTTGTAAATTAAAAGTAGTCCTGCTTCACATGGTTAACAGAGGTACTTGTTTCAAAATTAGGCTTTTGTTTCCTCATTAACATGATTTATGGGCTTTCTGTGGGGCGTGAAATGCGAGTCAAAACTGGTTTTATCATTTTAACTCGAAAATGTTTATTTTCTGCCCGACCACGAACGTGAAAGAGGCATATACCTGTTGTTTAACTCTTTTCGACCGTCTGTTCGTTCTCACCTGTATTGGTCACATTTTGATGACGAATTTATTTTTGGCCAGTTTCTCCCACACTGTTGACTATATGGCGAGGCAAAGAAAGATTGGCGGGCATTCATACTATATGTATATTTATAGTTTATACTACAATAAAAAGTACTTTTAAATATTAATATAATGTCATATTGATATGCATCGACTCCCAACTTGAAGAGTCTTCAATTCGGGATCAGGACAAGTCGTCTCTTACCATGTACCCTAGGCTTGACCTCGACTAACGGTTAATCACGGTTTATACATGCATTCTGTGATGAAAACACCCGTTATTTGGTCGTATTCGGGTATTTGAACCTTAAATAAATCAGGTCCCTAACTGTACAATTTATCAGAATAAGGCAGTTTAAAATAGTTGTAAATCGATATGGTTATTCATGTGCTGATCTCTGTTTTTGTTGTTGTGGTAGGGTTTAACGCCATTTTCAGCACAAGATATGTGTCACGTTTTAACCGATCCAGAACAGTGTAGAAACCTGTATAATCAAAGTAATTCGGACAAGCCATTGTTTAATGTTAAACATGACCGCAGGCTAACACTATCCCTTACGTAAGTTTGCTGTGGCTAGGGTGGGAAGCCCGACCAAGTCCGTCAGAATTGCAATTATCATCTTGGTGTGGAAGCGCTTGCGCAGATCAAAGAAGTTGCCCGAAGGAGTGGACGTGCCTTATCTTCTTGTTCCGCAGACTGACAGCCAGGTTGAATTGGTCGCTTAGTCGATTGGACAGGGCCACAGCGTTACCCAATCAGAATCGAGATAGGGACGGGACCCTAATTTGGCTAAGTATGATATCCTTAGACCTGCCAGCACGATTTAGTTCGCTATAGTTCGTTAGAAAGATTGCCAGAAGATAGCAACTCCTATCAGCCATGCGTTATTGGCGGAGAAAAATCTTAGGACAGGATTCTAAGTGCAGCTTCTAAAGGAAGCTTCGAGGGACAGACCAGTGACAGTGGTCCCAGTAGTCTCTGATAGAGAGACAGAAGAAAGGAGAAGGAAGGATAGAAGTCGGGAGGGGTGAAGTCCAGGAGGAGTGGGAGGAGCGAAATAAAGAGATGAGTAGAACCGAAGGCCAGTGGAAAATCGAACTCACACTGAAAATCACGAGATGAAGTAGACTGTCACTTGGATGACGAGTGATTGAGTCTATCATTTAAAATTATCGACTTTATTAAATTGTTATTATTTTGAATTTCATCATCGTGTTCTATATAATTTAACCGTCGGCAGTGCAGACTGGGGGCTCAGAGCTGTAGATCTATTTCGTCAGTAATTTAACTTTATAACTTCACGAGCCAGGGTGGAATTTCCATAATATTTCAATTAATATATTGGAAGTAACCCACCCCAACCTTTGCAATTCATTTGAAGAAATTCTATGATAACGAAATTAGACACTTGTACGTTAAAATTAAGGATATGACCCGAGTAAACCAAATGTTTTACTTTACCGGAACCCGATATCAAGCGTGTTGTAGCGCATATGTCGAAACTATCATTTTTATGACATATGCACATATTTCAAGTTTATATTGTAATCAAATTAAAATACTAAAATCTTGTCATGTTCGTAATCATGGAATACAGTTCCAGATTTCCAGATAAAAGCGTCTTGTAGCCTGAGCAGGTCATTAATAGTATTTTGACAGATCTTGTAGCCTGAGTAGGTCATTAATAGTATTTGACAGATCTTGAAGCCAGAACAGGTCATTAATAGTATTTGACATATATTAGGCCGTGACCTCGACCAACACTTGATCACAGTGTGTGGGTGTGTACAATAGTCTCGTCACCCGATCTTGAAGCGTATACGGGTTTTTGAATCTCGCATAAATTACATGTTACTAACGCATCGCGACAAAATAACACAGACGGGAAAGGTTTCTGTCGAGCGACGTCGATTAAGACATGATACTATTAATACACGCATCAATTTCTGTCACTTACTTATTGATTTCACGCCTTTTGTAACTGCTCAAACCAGTTTTATAATTCATTGACTAGAAAAATACGTTTTAGGGCGTCCATCAAGCAATCAACTGATGTCCCCATCCTGTATCCCGTGTGCGCTTCATTTCTTCTACCTTTTTCTCAATTTGTATGCAATGGAAATTATATATTTGTTGAATTTTACAACGCATGTTGCTTTTCACTCTTTCCTATTAAAACCGCGCCGGTGGAATCGTGGTTAGAGCGTCCGCCTCGGAAGCAGGAAGTCGTGGGTTTGATCCCCGGTGAGTCATAGAAAAGACTTACAAAATGGTATTAACAGTTGCCTCGCGCAGCACTCGGCAATAATAGGTCAGTGTTAGGACAAGCCGGCCTGTTGTCAGGATACTGCTACATGTCTGCGGCATAATGCCCCAGACAGTTTTAGACATCACTATAAACTGCTTCAATCCAGACATTGTACAGATATGACTGAAAACTTGTTAAAGCTACGTTAAAAATAATAATCAAAAAAGCAAACAAACAAACTTTCCTATTACATATTTTATGACCATATATTCGTTTTACAATTCATAACCTATACACATGCTTGAAGTTTATATTGCAATCGTATTAAATTAATACAATTTTGTCATGCTCATAATTTTGGATTCCAGTTCCAGATAGAAGTGTCTTATAGCCTGGTAAGGCCATTATTAGTTCTTGACAGGTGTATAAGGCCGTAACCTCGTTACACATTTATCACGGTATTTGGGTGGGTATTATGGTATCAACACCCGATCTTGAGGTGTATACGGGTTCTTGAATCTCAAATACATTACAGGTTAATAAGGCATCAAGATAGCACATACTGGAATTGGTTATGTAGATCGATATGTCTATTAAGACCCGAAATTGCCAATAGACGCATCTATATATGTCATTCATTTTGTTTCTATAGGCTTTTAATTTTTAACTGCTCAAACCAGTTTCAAGATTCATTGTCTAGAAAAAGGCGTCTACGGCTTCTGTCTTGAAATCAATCAGGGTTAAGCAATATACCTATGTACTCATCCTGTGTGCCCGTGTACATGTATATCCTGTATGCCCGTGTACATGTATATGTCCCAAAATTCAACTTTTACCACACGTTTCGACAACAGTATTAAATTAGTCTTTGTCAATATATATCTTTACGACATACTCACTGACATTTATTTTAATGTAATGCTAATTTCAAACTGACAACTTCACTGCACTTAACTAATCAAACTATAGAATAGGCGATTGATTCTGCTTTAACACTTTAGACCTTTGTCTTTGATAGGGAGGAAAACACTTGCAGCCTGCTATTTTTCTTCAAAGCTAAATATGTATAACCAATATGATGTTGAAATGTAATCCAATGATTTTCTCAGATTCATTTTGAGAAATTATATGATGCCCCAAGTAGACTCTTTTGAGGCAAGGTGAAGAATAAGACCTGAGTAAACAAAATGTTTTCAACCACCGGATACCAATAGCAATCCTATTGCAGCCGTTGTTTAGAAATTATCCGTTATGTCATCCACTTTAATTTGTTTATGCCACCCTTGACATAGAGTATCTGTGGGTATGTGTGTGGGGGATGCTATTTCTTTAATGTAATTCAGTCATTCTAAGTATAAAATAATCATATATCAAGAAAGCTTGACTTCTTGTTGCGAAAATTTGAACAGATAAAATTAAATAACCCCTCACAATTATGTTTATTTTAGGCGTGAATCCTGCATGGCTAGCGTTCCAGATCATTATGACGGTCGGTGTTGGTCTGTGTTTTCTTGCCTTCCTAGTGATTCTTTGCAGTGCATGTTACAGGACTATATCCAAGGGATGGTTCATCTTCGCTTGCATCATGCTCTTTTTCTCGGGTAAGTTCATATTAATGTTTTATCTACATTATGTTTCCCGTTTTATTAACATTACAGTTGGGTACAATATGTTGTCAGAACTGCAGACTCAAGTAAGAACACTTTGTGGATGCGTATAATTTCATCTAAAACCTGTACTTCAATAACCAACTACCACCTACAAAATACAGAAAAGCGCTATTTCATATCAAAACGTATAAACGGAAACGCTATGGTGTACAATGACGCTATGATAGATTTACTCAGTAAATATGGTTCTATTCGTTGCAAAATTTACAAAGTTGAGTAGTCTGTTAATTTTGCAACGAATAGAACCATATTTACTGAGTAAATCTATCATAGCGTCATTGTACACCATAGCGTTTCCTCTGCTTTAAAACTAGTTTGTCGTAGTACCTTTGAGACTTGTATCCATATTTAGATGTTACTAAAACAATGACAATATCTTTTACAAACACTGGATGAAATGTATTCTCTTCTTTAAATTGTAAGTCATTTCGTATCCGTTTACATTGGAATATAATTCACTAATGGTAGTCCTGCGGCAGTCGGGTAAAATCTAACATGTTTTTTTTCTCTCCAAATACATCCAGATCTCTAGATAAGTGGTTTGTTTTAAATAACGTGTTTTTCCACGCACTAACTCTGTTTCGACCAGTAATGATTCGGTCGTACAATATTATTTGACAAGAAAATTTAGTGGCGTAATAAAATTATTGTTTAAATGGAGGTTTGTACAATTTTATCAGTTTGCATTGAACTTAAAAATGGTGTGACCCTAAAGGACTTTCTCATTTATCAACTGGACTCCCAGTTTTTCCAGTCATGACTAACACAATTCACGGAGACTGAGGTCTACAGAAGAACCTTCTATAAAATCCTCGACAATTAACATCGCATTCTACTTGCCCACCTAAATTGTAAACTTGTCCCGGACTGTTAGACTATTTTTTGTCCATCACTGTCATTTAGCACTTAAAATGATGTACATTTCTTACTCTCATTCGCGCAGGTACTGTATTTTATATTATGAAAGTTGTTTTATCATAACCGATAGCCTCAGGTGTACAGTGATGTGTGCGAGTACCAGCTTTTTTAAAACATGTACATATTTGCCCGTTGGCATTGTAATCTTTCATTTACCTAATAAACGTCGACAAACTGTTCTTGCGATTTCACCCACTCCTTGATGAGCTGATTCACTTTTTATACATATAGTGCTGACAAGATTGGTCTAAATTTAAGCTCATTCCAAATCAATCCAATCCAACCCCCCCCCCCTCTCTCTCTCTCTCTCTCTCTCTCTCTCTCTCTCTCTCTCTCTCTCTCTCTCTCTCTCTCTCATATGTTTTCCAGTTTAGTGGTTTGTTAATTTGTTACCAAGTTATTTTGGTCCCAACACATTTTATATGTGGCAGCATTAGGTATTGTTTCTGTTTTATATAAAAATATTACTTTTACGAAAGTAAGCCAGACTCATAATCTTTGTATATGAACTAAACGGTAGTACTAATTATTACAGGACATTTTCATATCATAATTGTTCTTGCCCAGAAAAAATTTCTTGTCATTGGCTGCCAGATGTTATAATTTACCCCATTGTTATAGCAAGATTAATGGCTAGTTATTTGGAAATCCTTAACATGAACAATGTTTATGCCTTTTGTGGAATATATGAGTAGATTAAAATCCGTTTCTCAGGTAAAATATTCATCCGAATCCTCTAATTGTATCGGTACAATGCATCACCTGACACAGACTACGGCTCGGTTTGCGATTTTGTGTTAAGTAATTCAAGAACCAACCATCGTCACGACCAGTGATTGCACAACCATTGCAATTAGAAATGGCTAATTCTGTGCAGTTTACGGTAACAATTTGTGAACAAAACAGCGAGAGGATTTTTGTTTTACCATTATAAACACTTTCTAAATTAAGAATAAAGCAGAAAAATTATAATTATTGTATACTGTGTATAACTGGAAAGTATTGTCAATAGATTTGAGTACTGCTCAGTTAAATAGCATATTACGAACGATCGAATAATCACAGATCCATCCAGACGTTGAAAAAACGATTTATACTTATTTAGGCAGCCAACCAGTGGGTGGGTGGGTAGGAGAGAGAGAGAGAGAGAGAGAGAGAGAGAGAGATAATACATAATAATGTGCACACGTGATGAGAACAGCAAGGAGAAGAGAGAGAGAGAGAGAGAGAGAGAGAGAGAGAGAGAGAGAGAGAGAAATACGTTGTTCCCACGTAGTGAACATTTTTATTTGACTGCAGTCAAATATCTTCATTAAGTCGTTCATTTATAGCTTTCTCATGGAATACAGATACCATCAAGGGTTAAATAGAACATACCGGTAAGATTTGAAGAGTTACAGTTAAGGGTTGTGAGGTTCTTGATGTACTGTGTCACTGAATTCTAGTTTACTTTGAAGAAATGTTGATAATTGTGACTAAATCGAGGAACAAAATTAGTTTATTTTCGCATTGTGGCATATTTTATAAAAACAATAAATGTATTATATGATGAAATCGAGCTTTTCCGTCTGACTGGCTTCGTTTTGTAGATTGTAACGCTACTCTAGTTCTTATTGGCTATACCATGTCGAGAAAACTGGAGCTAAGTGTCTTTCCCAAGAAGACAATGTGGCAGTCAATCCGGGCTGCTCTGTGCAGGCATAGAACCGATGATCCTTGAATTGCGCGTCCAACGCTCTGCCATCTGATCTACCACGACTCCCTTCTACGTTTAAGCGCGGTTTGTTCCAGTAATTGTCCTAATGTATCTTTCTTTCGTTTGATCAATCGATAATCATATTGGCCTAAATTGTAGAAATTGTCGTTTAAGCTTCTTAAATTATCATAGGTACACTGTTAATTTCAAAGAGTATTCTCTACATTGTAAGCGTAAAGTTAGTGTTCTTGATTCTAATGATACGTCATTTCCGCATACATATGATATGTCATGCAATACCAACGCTAACGTTGACCATATCAGCATAATTATTAATACACAATGCAATATACGTTTATAATGGCAACAAATATGGAATTTTCAGGTGTTTAAAATTTTAAAATAAGATTAAAACAAACCTATATATCGATCATTCAGCAAAACAGTTTTCTCCTTTCTGTTCTCATCACGTGTGCACATTATTATGTATTATGAAAGTTGTTTTATCAAAACCGACAGCCGCAGGCGTAATTGTGAAGTGTACGAGTACCATCCTTTTAATGGGCACCGAGTGGCCGGGTGGCCGAGTGATCCAAGACCTCGTCTCTGTTCTCGAGTTATATATATATATATATATATATATATATATATATATATATATATATATATATATATATATATATATATATATATATATATATATGTTTCAGTTAGATAATAAACGTCAACAGTTACCATATTATTCTTTTGATATCCAAGCTTCGTTGACAAGCTGATTCACCTTTGTCACATACAGTTGTATTGTTGACTAGGTTGGCAAAATAAATATATACACTATTACAAAGAATGTTTCATTTATAAATAGGAAGACTATTCATATTCCATATGGACATTAAAAGCACATTTATATTTTATGGCAGTAGTTGGCCATGGTTATGTAATATTAACAGTTTACCTTTAACAGTCGAGTACTTTACTAGCTCGGTCTTCATCTCATTCTACATTAATTAAACACCATTTCAACAGTAGTCCACTTTCACATGTCTAAATATTTTCAAAATTCACTAATATGCAAAGTAACAATTATAATTACGATTTCAGTCTTCATCTAATTCTACATCTGTACATTAATTAAACACCATTTCAACAGAAGTCTACTTTCAGCTGTCTAAATATTTTAAAATTCACAAATATGCAAAATAACTATTATTAACATTTTCCTATTATAGTATGGACCTGGATATCGGGTCTTTTGTTAGTGTTTCCATTTGTTTGTCAAGCTTGGGTATGTACCATGAAAATCATTTGACCATTACCTTAAAAATAATAGTAATTTATCACGACAACGTTTGTTAGATGTTCTGTTTGCTTTGCCAAATTATGCCACATGGCTGCGGCGGCTTTGAGGTTAAGGCTTTGTACTAAATACAAGAAGGGTGCGGTTCGATTTCCAACATCGGATCAGCTGTGTTCGGCTGCATGTTGTGTCTCTGAGCAGGGTACAATAACATTTCTTACCTCCGCAAAATATTACATTTTAATGTGTTTCCGTGCTGTAAAGCATTACAAAAATCTTTTACATTGACAGTGTCAGCTTGTTTTGTAGCTCAGAGTCCATCCGCCCTGGATAGTTAGGTAATCAGTACTTTTTTAGTCGTCCCATGATTTTGGCATGTTATGTTTGCAAAACCATGGTGCGTGTAATGGATGACAGACTCCTAGGGTGATTTGGGTCTCGCAAGCCGCTAGCCTTTAGTGCGATGGATTGGGAATGGGCGTAAACTTGCCAGATGTATTGACTTGGAGAAGTCTTGTTGCATCCTCTGAATGTTCAATGACCGTAAGTCTTTGGCTGGTGGAGACTGTCTTCGGGATGTGGATGTGCCACAGGGTGGCATACTTTCGGTCACCTTTTTCAGCTTCTGGGTTGGTTAAACGGTCGAATGCCTTCAACCCTTTTTCCGGAACTGAATGTTCTTTGTATTTCGAAAACCTTTCTATCTGTTACGGATCAAAGACTGCGCTCTTTAGAGTATGTTGCTGCAGTTATTCTTCGCCGTATTAGGGGGTGGGCGAACATGTGTGATTTCGAATCCTAGGTGAATGTGGCTTTGTGAACACATCCGCCGTAGAATTGTATTCACGATAGCCCGATACACAGTGTGTTATGGAAAAGAGCAGCATTTTATGGCGTATTGTTTCCCATAAGCTAGCTTTCCTTCCACATATTATATAACTCTGGAATAACTTGGAAGAGGCGGGGGTCGGATGGTCTTGCATTTGGCGAGAGTAGTGGCAAACACGGTATGTGGTTCGGGTCCAATTGTATCATTCTGGTTTTACAGACCTTTGGTGGAATCTGGGCTCCCATTTTCTCGGTATGATATATAGACAGTAAAGTGTGCAAAGTGCTGTTTAAAACAATCAACATTAGTATTTCGAAGGATTTATTGTATCATTTTAGAACTCGTTATATTCATATTTGCTGAACATTACCTTTAATCGGCACCATATAGTCATTATTGTGCTGATGTGCTAAATGTTTCGTTTGTAATGTCATTGATTTTCACCAGATAATGAGCTCATAAAAAACTTTGTCAAGTTTGTCTTGAAGAGCTTATTTTACAACACGCCCATATTTTTCAGGAAACATTTATAAGGCTTTCTCTCATCCAGGTTTATTACAAGGTAACCTTTGTACAACAAATGGTTTTTCACGATTAATATATTGGCCCACACAATATGGAGAAAGAAAGTTAACAGATATTGTTAAATCTTGAACATGGTTAGATCACAATACCCCTGGGGTTTCCGATATCGATGTTATTAACCGGTTTCATGATAACCTTTTTTTCCGTAAACAAACATTATTGGAGGAATTTCATATTGTTACTCAACGAGTGCGTGCTTTTGTTCCCTCAAGCTTAGGATTCTTTTTACAACGATAACGTGAAGTGGGCTGGGCACCACCTTTCCAGGTCACTATGAAATTCACCCATATTATCTGTATTGGCGATGATATAATGTATAAATGAGTTGTGCAATAACATATTCAGTTAGCTCACCTATGTGAAGCATAAGACATTTCTTGTACTACCAACGACATTGGTGTCGGCATCTACGTTCGCATATGCAAAAGCATACATATATACAAGTACACTCTCTATGCAGATAGCCGTTGGTTTTCTCTGTGACCAAGGTAATATTTTGTCATGCTGCAACCCCTGTGTTGGCGAAGGGCGCTAACTTCGTATGTATATACATGTATACATCAGTTCCATAGCCTTAGTTTTTGCTAGCT